>CATIWR010249797.1:0-15144 GCA_949677035.1 Omphalea diandra
AAAATATATATAACAAATTTTTAGTGTTTTCACCAATTTTTTTTTTTATCAGTGTGTGTTTTTTTTTATATATATATATATATATATATATATATATATATATATATATATATATATATATATATTACTGGTCAAACTATTTTTTAAATTAATATCATTAAAAATTTAAGATGTCTATATCATCATAATTTTATAGAATTTCTTCTTCTAGAAAACACAAACGTAACAAGCAAGGTTTTGACCATTCTATTGCTGCTGATCATATTTGTCTAAGGCTTTTCTTCCTGAAAAGTCCAACTAAAACTGTCTAACAATTTCCGGAAAAAAATAATTTAGGAATGTCAATCCTGATTAGTTAAATGACTGTGTGCACATAAGTTCATGTAAAGTTTTTGTTAGTAAGTATATTAAATTTAAATTTAATGGCCAGAAAATTTAATTGATCATATAGATAAGTTTATATGTACACACATTATATTTTTTCATTATGTAAATTTTTTAATATACTCTCCTTAGAATGTTCGTATCCATTAATATCATAAATATTAGAAATCATTGTACTTTTTTTATTATGCTACTCTTCTTATATTGATGATTTGATTGATTAGTAGATAAAATTGGGCCAGCTGGAATTGTATTGTAGTGTGTTGGTAGATGATGTGTCATCCACAGACTGAAAATAGGCCAAAAAACTATAGTCTGAATTGCTAACGAGGTGTCTAATATCAACTTGATACAAATAGGAATAATGGTATCAAATTGATATTATATATGTAGTTTTTGTACCATTTAGACTATTCACCCATGAAAGACCCATATAAATAGAGTATTGAATTTGAATATCAGTTTAAAACATATTTAGTATAAACTTCATTTGTACTAGGACTTATATTTGTTCTAACAGAATTAGAAATCCTATCTTATAGCATTATGACTTTTATTAAGCCAAGCTACCATGGATAAGTGTAATCTATTTAATTAACTTAATTATCAAAAAGCATCTCTCTCTCTCCATAACATTATAAAGTTATTGCCTCCGAGGATAAAACTGGCAAGGGGTAGACTTGGTTCACAACAAATAATAATAATAATAATAATTCTTGTCAACGAAGACGACCCACGTCTGGTTCTTGTTTCCTGTACAAATTTTCTTGCTCACAGGACCATTTCCATTGTCTCGAATAACACTACTGCTAACCCATTTTATTATATATATATTGCATTACCCTATCTCTGCTTTCTATTGGGTTGCTTTTGCATTCAATCATTTATCTCCCCTCTTAAACAACATCTTCCCACTTTTTTTTATATGCTTGAATGAACTGGCACAGCATCTTTGCTTCCATTATAAGTTGCTATATACAAAGCACTCTTTTCCCTTGACTTTTGGCCCTCTAATTCTCTCTAGCGTTTAACCTGTGGTGATCACTTTGTACAATGGGCAGACAACCTTGCTGTGATAAGATTGGACTGAAAAGGGGTCCATGGACTATTGAAGAAGATCATAAGCTCGTGAACTTTATCCTCAATAATGGTATCCATTGCTGGAGAATGGTTCCCAAGCTTGCAGGTTTTACTTCCTCTTCTATTTCTCCTCTCTACACATACATATATATGAAATACAGTCCATATATTTGAGCTAAAATGGTGGAATGCCTTTTGGTTGTTAAGGTTTGTTACGATGTGGGAAGAGCTGCAGACTACGATGGATTAATTATCTTAGGCCTGATCTTAAGAGAGGCGGATTTACAGAAATGGAGGAGAGTCAGATTATTCAGCTTCATTCTCGTCTTGGCAATAGGTACAATTTTTATTTCAGTGACTAAATATGTTCGTAAATTCATTTACATAACGACTAGTTGATTATTCGGGATATAATTTGTTATGATATAATTAATGTTTGTGCAGGTGGTCTAAGATTGCTTCACATTTTCCTGGTCGCACAGACAATGAAATCAAGAACCACTGGAATACACGAATCAAGAAACGGCTAAAGCAACTTGGTTTAGACCCTCTGACTCACAAACCTATTGTTGAGAACGCAGAAATGAGTAGTCCTGATCAAGGTGTGAATAATAATGAGTCGAAGTCGTCCGCCTGGAGAAGAGAGGAAGATCAGGCCAAGAATAGTGATGATGATTTGATAGTTAAAACAGTTGATGATGGGAAAGGAGGTGATGGGAAACATCATGATGATCAGTTATTAGCAGCCGCATCAACGAATGAGACATTCGAACTTTTGAACAACGATGAAATGTTGAGTGGAAGCGTGGATGTGGGTTCATGGATTAGCGAACTAGAAATCAACAATTATACTTATATTAACTCTTACAGTTCTTCATTGTCTACAGAAGAATCCAACAACAACCCTTCCATTGGTGAATCTCCTTCTGTTGTTCAAGCCGACGAATCTTTAGGAAAATGGGTTGATAGTGTGGATTCTATTCTCTCATGGGATACCTTCAACCATCTGGGTGATGATATTTTCTTCTTGGAAAATGCTCACTACTGTAACGTACCAAATTCTGTCCCCAAGAATTCTTAATTTCACGACCAAGAAAGCACATATTGTTGTGAAAAAATAAAATAATAATGACAACCAAATGGCTATTGTTAACGAGTGCTAATATATCCTCATCATCACCTCATATACATTTGAAGAGGAACATTTTTCTTACTAAGATTAGTCTGTTTTTGTTCATAGTAATTTCTTGCTATTTCACTGTCACAGGGATTGAGCTTTGAGTGGGACATAAAAGGTCTTGAACTTCTCCTTAATTTGTAACTATATATATTTCTATGTGAATGTCATACTTCATCATCAAGTGTGCCAATCACTGTGTGTTGCTTTCATTTCTAGCCTTGGAAAAATGGTTGCTGTTTCTTTCCTTCCATCCTACTTCTTTTTTTAAATTCTTTTCAGAAAAGACATAAAATTTAAATGAAAAATTTTCTGAAATATCCTTTAAGGTATCGATATTCAGAGCAAATTCACCGTTAAATATGTAATCATTAAGTCTCTTTTATTTTTTACTGGACTAATTTGGGAAAAACTAATATATAAGTAATTATATTGATTTATTGGCCCCTAAAAATTTTAATCTTTTTGAGTTTTGACAAAATTGGCGAGCCTTTTTAATTTTAGCGAAATTAGTCAAAACTAAAAAAATTTTGACAAATTTAGTTAAAATTCAAATTGATCAAAATATAATATGATATATTACATAATGTGGCAAACTAGTTAGCATAAATTTTTATTAAAAAAATAGTAAAATCAGTTAACATTAGTTATTAACATCAATTAATATTATTTGTACTCAATATTTTAACGTGACATATCATATTATTTTGATTAATTTGAATTTTAGTTAGATTTATTAAAATTTTATTAGTTTTGACTAATTTTGCTAAAATTAAAAGGATTGACCAATGTCGTCAAAACGCGAAAATGTTAGATTTTAGAAGCCTATAAGCTAATTATATATTATGTAATATTATATAATAAAGAAATGGAAATGTGAGGAAACTGAAAACACCCCATGAAAAAAAGATATTCATATAACGTAGATGAAAAATTATGAAAAAATTCAGAGTTTTTAAAATGTATAAACATATACGAAACACGAAAACATAACACAATCAAAGTTTTCGTACAATATATGCAATATATTCGTGCTTGTTTCCCAATACTAATTAAGCACAAGGTTGGGTAGCTAATTAAGCGTTATGAAAACAGGGGTAGGTCGTGCTACGCACTGAATGTGAAGTGGATCCTCCTCAGCGGCTATGAATTAACTTGTATATTATATGGTGTGTGCATGCATCTAAAGCTCCAAGGTCATATATATATATATATATATATAACTAAGCTCATCATGCCGAAAGAGTATGCCCCCCATTATAGACAGCATTAGTCCCCAATTAAGCTATAATTCAACACCATGGCTACATATCTTTTGCTTTTTCTCTTTCTGCTTCTTTTTGTTGGAAGCATTCAAGAAAACATTAGGGCAAGGCCTTTGATAGAATATTTGTCTGCAATAATGTACGCCAAATATCTATATACAAACGAAAGCAAAAGATAGTTTGCGTTCCTCCCTCTTTTTAATATTTTTCTACCTTATTATTATTATATTACTGGAATTTTTTTGTATTCGACTCTTAATTGAAACTAATTCTTTATTGGCATCATAAAAAAATAAAATAAAAAAATAAGGGCAAAGAAATATTTTTTAAAAAAAATTACAATATTTTTTAAAGTCTTAATATTTAAATGCTTAGAAATTAACACAAATAAGATATGAAACATATAATTGTCAAAAATAAAAATATTAAAATATTTTCTTTTTAGCCTTTTATGCCTTAAATGTATGGAGATAAACATAAGAAAAAAAATACGACATATGAAAAATTACCTTACAATTATTAAAATACAAAAATTAGAAAAAGAATTACAATTTTTTTTTAGATTTTTATGTCCGAAATGTTGGGAGCTTAATTAAAACAAATAAAATAGGAAACATGAAATATTATCTTATAATTATTAAAAATAACGTAATTCAAATTTCAATATCTTCTTTTTAGTCTTTCATACTTTAAATGCTCGATGATCAACACAAATAAAATATGAAACATAAAATGTTACTGTTACCATTCAATTATCAAAAATAGATTTAGTGTAATTATCTTTTACTATGTAACATTCTCTACTTTTATCTTAAAATAATTCACTATCTATGCATATAACTTTGTCTCAATAATAACTTTATAATTAAAGATATATCATTTTATTTCTCAAATTTAAGAGAAATTATAATAATAAATATAAACCAACTTTATCAAAGTATTAATTTTACTTTAATATATACTTGATTTAACGAAAATGTCATAATCTATAATAACATTTTATTTTATATTTTATATTTTTAAGCTATAATATGACTCTTATATGAAATAAAATAATAATAAATTACTTTAAAAAGGTAAGAAATCAGGTGACATAAATATTTGCACATAAATTATCCTATTTTTTCAAAAAAAATATATAGCTTCAACCTTTGCTTTATATATGCTTTTTTTTTTAATCTATCTCTTTCTTTATTTATTTCTTTTGGTTTTACATATATTCCGTCATAAGGTGGGCAATCATATAGTAATATTAGAAATAACAGTTTTTTATTCAATTTAAATCTATTCAATTTTTTTTTAAAAAAAATTTGAAATTATAAAAAAAATTTTGGTCAAACATCATTACAAAACAATGTTGATTTAGAGACCACATTTAGCTATCACATAAATGTGGTCGCTATTTAGCCACCACTTATCGATCAATTTATTTCCATTTGAGGTCGAGTTGAGAAAAAATGAAATTTGCTATAATTTTGTGACTAAATACCAATCATAAATTGGTCAAAATATAACGACCACATATAGTGGTCTTTAAATAGTCACTAATGTGGTCTTTAAATAGTCACTAAAGAAGGAGAGAAAGTAAGGTAGATAATTTAACTACCACTTTGAGACCACAAAGTAATAGCTAAATTAGCGACTACCAAGATGTGTTCGCTATGTTTGGCGTCATGTTACTATTTAGAGACCACAATTTGTGGTCTTTAAATAACGATAACTATATATGTGGTCGCTAAATATGATGAATCAGATTTAGCAACCACATGACATGTGGTCACTAAATGTGATAAATTTTATCATATTTAGAAACCATATAACTATGTGGTCGCTAAATGCGATGAAATTAATCATATTTAATGACTACAAGACATGTGGTCTCTATTTCATTACTAAATAGTAGCCACATAGCTCATGTTCGCTATTTATTTAGTAATGAATTTATTACTAAATAGCGACCACCTAGCTATGTGGTTGCTATTTCGTAATGTAATTTCTTTACTAAATAGTTACCACAAGCTATGTGTTCGTTATGTATAATACTTTATTTTGAAACCTCATTCTCGAATTTCTCAAATTGAATCCCCATCTCATATCTAGAAAAGCCATCCTTCTTTGTTGAGTGAAGTTCGAATTCCTAATTTGAATCCTCATCTCATATTCTAATCCCCATCTCCTATCCTAATTCCTCATCTCGTAACTGATATTCGAATCCCCAATTCAAATTAACAACCGTTAATCCCCAAATCTCCAAACCCTAACATTTCTTGTTCCTTCAAGGTTTTTAAAAATCAAGCATTCTTCGTTGCATTTCCATTCTTGCAAATCTAAACCACATTTATTGCTTCTCTACAAGTTTATATTGGAAGAGAAATAGTTGTTTCAATGATAGGTAATACTTCGACTGCAGTACAGTTCTCATTTGTTCCATTTTTATCGCTTTTTATCATTTATATTATCACTGACTACTTCTTCATTCATTCCTTCCTTCTTTTCTTCAATTATGTTGTTAGAGCCATAATCTATGGCTCTTTGTATTTACATCTTTTACTTTGTCTCTGTTTTTACTATATCAAATAAAAAGTAATTTAGTTTATTGTTTCACACAAGATTTGGTGAGTGTGTTGCTTGCTAATCATCAGAAGAACCTTCTTTTAGTTTTTTTTATGGATACCCATTTGGATTTGAATGTTAGATCCAGTGTTTTGTGGGTTTTGATTTATAGATCTAACGTGGGATCTTTATGTTATTCATGTACATTAGTTATTGTGGAATAGAATAAGTTCTTACATATAAAAGATACTTTATCTTTTTCCAGTATTGGTTTTGATTGATGATGTTCATTATATGTTTTGCGTTGAATGTTAGATCTTCATTTCTTATCCATAAGATAATGTTGGAGTATGGGCGTGGTTGGTTTTCTTTTAGGTCTATTACTATGACTTTAGATCTTATAGTCCTAGTCCAATTCAAGATTGTTTGATTTTTGTTCAAAAACTATAGTTTATATGCTTCTTAATGTTGTAATGGTTGTACATTATCTCCAAAATTTTAGAATTTCAAGTACCCATTTATTATTTATGCACGTCATGACTATTATGATTCTTATCCATGCATTGAACACATGGAATTTAATAATAGGATTTGGGAGGAAGGACATAACAACTTGTTATAATTGTGGTGAGATAGGATTTGACGTTTACTTCTCTATTGCTAGAAGGAATGCATTTGTGCTAGCTATAGAAATGACAAAATGGTTTGGCACCAACTAGTAAGTAGTGGTCTCTTTTAGCAATTTTCATATCGTTATCTATTTCTATTTATGAATATAAAAAATGAGAAGCTTTATTAAACAGTTGGGTAACGTCTTGATTTAGACATTTCATTGTCCCCGAATTGAGACCCAATGTTAACTTCTCATATGCTTTTCACAAAGCAATGAATGAATACAAGAAGGCTTAGGTGGTATGTATTATGTTCTTGAAGGCTACTTTATATATTTAGAGTTTTCCTTTTCCTACATTAACATTTTTTTGTTTCTACATTGTAGTCACTTTTTGTAAATATATTAAGATTCCTTGTATATTGACTTTCTTTCTTTGTATGTCATGCATCTTTGAGTAGATACAATTCCTGTCCTTATTGGTCCCATCTCACATTTGTTGCTTTTTAAACGTGTTAAAGGTTTTGAGAAAACCTTTTCTCTTTTCTCCCTTCTTGGCAAAATCCTTATAATCTATAAGTAAGAATTTGAACTCTAATGTTTAGATTTGATGTTAACTTAGCTTTTATATAGAATAAATATATGATCTTCAAGTAATTAATACTAGTAGACAATGTAAATCTCTTGAATATAGCAATGCAGTTGTGGACATGTTGTAACATCCATATCTTTTCTAGGGTGCAGAACCTAGCCCAACATATACAATAGGGGATCATCTTATTACCAATACTAGTAACATTCACAATAGAAGTTTAATCTATTCATGTTTGTGTTAGTACTAGAAATCATTCTTTATATTGTTAATTTATTTTCTAGGTAAGATGGTTCACTTGGATAAATTGCTTCCTAAGGTAAAAGAGCAAGATTCCAAGGTTTTAATTTTTCACAGGTCTTTTGCTATAATTATCTAATGCCCAAGGTCCCTTAGAATGCTAAGGACTGAATGTTCATTAATTGTCCTTTCTATGACTTGCATGCGTAGTGTTTTCTATGTTTTATAACTATTATGTTTGATGTTTTATAATAAACCAACGAGTGAGAAATTTGCCTTCTTAAAGTTGGAAGTCTTGGAATTAATCTTGCTACTATATATGTTGTCATACTTTATAGTGACTAGAAAATTTTATTTATTTTTTTTCATTCCTCATTTTTTTTATTGATGATACTAACAGTTCTTTTATAGGAATCCACAAGTTGATTTGCAAGCACAAGTTCGTGCTTGTTGAATTGGTCAAAGTAAAGAAGTTCAAGTGTGTCCATTTTGCACAAAGGTCTGCATTTATTTCTTTTTTGCTCTATACTATAAGCTAAGCTATTTCACCCTTCTTTTTTTTTTTTTTTATCATTTTGTTTATTATGGAACAATATACCATTAAGGAAAAGGTGATTGAAAGAGCTTATAAGAAGCTTGCACTTGATGCTTTAGTCATTCAAAAGAGATGATTAGTAGAGCAGAAATTAAGTAGCTTTGCATACTTAGCTTTAGCAAATATTTGATGTTTGATGTTTTCACATTTGACATTTTGATGACTTTTTACATTGTACAACTATTAATAAAGATAAGTTGCTTCAAATGGTTAGGTTTGGTGCTAAAATGGTTTTTAACTCAAAGGATAACACAATTACAAATGAAGATATTAATAGAATAATTGCTAAAGGAAAAGTGGCAATAACAAAGCTTGTCTCCAAGATGAAAAAGTTAATAGAAGATGCGATACAATTCAAAATAGATGATAGTATGTGCATCAATTAGTTTTCTTATTGATTTAGTATTATTATTTTTTAATGACAATACAATTTCACCATTTTAAGCTAGAATTATAGAAACCGATTAGCAAAGTCAGGACAAAGTTCTATAATGGAGATGCAATCATGGAAAAAGATGAAATTTTCTTTTTTGTTTTTTCTTCTCCTGTTACACTTTCATATTCCCTTGTTAAACTTTCAAAGCATTGTATTTAGGTCCTTTCGAGTTGGAGGATTGGTTTCAAACTCTTTGTTTGAGTTTTATTCCTTTGTATATTATTCCTATTCAGATACTGCTTTTTCTAAATCTCTGTATAGATTGTGGAGAAGTGCAGTGAAGATAAGTGTAAAGAAGAATGATGCTCGTTTGAACTTAGGGGACAAAATTAAGCTTTTAGGGTTAAAAAATGCCAAAGAAGTTTTGGTACTTTACTTCTTTTTTATTTTTTTTTGGTTTGCATTTAGTTTAGTTTATTTTTGTTCCTTGTATTAGAAATGACAATAACTTTTGAATACTCAACGTGATAAGTTAAGAATTTGTGTATTATGGGAAACCTTGATATTTCGTAAAATATCTCATGAGCAATCCTGATGTTTTGTAGCATGAATTTAGATTTAGTTTTTCATTTGCATATATTTACTTGTTAAATTCTTAGGTTTGTCTTCCTCCACTGAATGAATCCATGTGAATTTGTGTTTGTTTCTAGTTTGGTATTGTCTTCAAGATGGAATTATTTGCCAAACTGATCTGTATAATAAACTTGTTGAACAAAATTTGGACTGTTATAATGTCGGATTGTTGTTTAGTTATCAACTCTTTTATCTACTTAATGCTACTGGATTTTATTCTTTAGAATTACATGCACTTGGAATTCATGTTTGTAAAATGGAAGTTAATTTTCTTTGAAGAAAAAAACTAAAATTGTTCATATATTTATAATTTTCTTTACTTACAGATGGTTGCCTGTTGCAGCTCTTTACTTGCAGATGTTTCTTTGTCAAAGTGAGTTCATTGTTATCACTACCTAATTTATTTCTAGATGCTACTCTTATGTGCACATTATTTGATATTATCTAGCATGATCATAATTTTCTTAGGATAGATCAATCATTTCTGTTTATCAGACATATAAATGGAGTAACGAAACAACAACACCCTTAACTTCATGTGCACCTAAATTTGGCATGTTAAAAGGGAATGTTCTAGCATCAACATTATTAGAAATAACTTTCTTTCTTGAAGTATGAATTTCGCAATTTTCATGTAAATGAGGACCACTTATTTTAAATCATTTTTATGGGTTGTGTTTAAAGTACATTGATTGCAGTGTGTAAGGAAGAGATTCAAGATGGTTTGAGTTTGTTTCTTTTCAAAATCAACAAGCACTTTTTTTGTTTCATGCATTTCTTCTCTATATGAAATTGGACCTTTCATAATTTTGACCCTTTTATTTTCATTTTACAGTGCCCAAAGTATGATAAATGACTTAATAGGTATGAATGATGTTATTAAAATTGTTTATTTGCTTCATGAATATTATTCTAGATTAAAACTCACACAAAACTTACCTTATGATTATCCAAAAAAGTCTAAGGGATTTTTCACTCAATTAAACTATCAAATTGATGAGTTTTATATGTTTAATCAGTTTTTTGAATTTGAAAGAAGTATTTTAACCTTTTTGTTTATATGTTCCTAAAAAATAGTCTTTTATGTTATTCTTCTATAGGATATTGTCATTGAATATGACAATAATATTTTATTGTCTAGCTCATTTATTAGGAAAGTAGTTGGGAATAAACGGATTCATTGTAATTGGGCTATAAAAGATGTTGGTACCAATGAAGACAAACAAAGCTCTAATGCCAAAAATGTGGTGGAACTAACAAATGAATAATGTTGTTAGTTGTGCTCCATTTGAATGATAGGAATTGATGGTATATGTCAATAGTATTGCATCTATGACTAGCCTTAATATTCTTATTGGGTTAATTGATGCACCTGTTATTTTCCTACACCAAAGAAAGTAAGAAGAAAATTCCAGTATGCTTGATGTGTTGTCACATGCTTATTGAATAATGTAAAATACATTCTATAGCGATGAAATACTATATTATTTACTCTTTTTTTTTTTACATATGTGTTTGACTCAATAAGTTATAATTATGAAGTGTTAATAAGTTACAATAAGCTTATCTTGTATTTATTTTATATAATTATATTTTAGTATTTACAATTCTTAATTCATCTTGAACTATTAATAATAATAAATACAAATAAATGAAACTTAAATATAATAATAATATTTTAATTCTTTAATTATTTAGCTACTACAAATTAAGTGATTTCTAATGTTATGTGGTCTCTGTATGGTATATTATGGTCTTCATGGTTAGCATTTAGTGACCACATTAGCTATCACATTGTGTAATCATTAAATAAAGACCACATCACATGGTCGCTAATTTAGTGACCACGTTGTATTTATGGTTGTTAAATACTTAGCGACCACAAAATATGGTAGCTAAGTGGTCACTATACTTGTTTAGCGACCATTTAGAGACTATATTTTGTAATTGCTAAAATCAATTTTTTTTGTAGTGCATGACTAAATCCATGATCCAACTCATAGATCAATATAAAATTATTTGACCTCAACTTGATATACTATTGAACTCAATTAACTTGATTTAGGTTATTTTAAAATTTTAAATTTATTAATAAAAATAATATTATATTAATTTTAAAAATCAAAATTATGAGTAATCCAATATAATTTTATCAGAAATCTAAAAATGACTTATATATTAATCCCACCTAATTTATTACCAAATATTGATCCAAACTCATTTGATTGTATCTACTATTTATCACATCTAATTGGTATTATTCTTATGAAGGCTAAACCCTTCTAATTAATGAAGTAAATGTCATATTAGTTGTTGGGATTTGAATTATTTATATAGATATAAAAATGGAAAATTGAAAATCCAATAAAATAGAGTGGTTCAAAATCAACAACTGGCTCAAAAACGTTGAATCACTTTTGAACAGCATTTGTCGATTAAGACCTAATAAAAAGGGTTTGATCAGTTCAGCACATCACAATTAATGAAATAACAAATGAAGGAATGCGATAAAGCTGCTCGCTTTTGGCATTATGTTCAAGTTGCTCTTGTAATTACTAATATTATTATTATGAGTTGTCACAGTTAATATTTTTTTAATCATTTTTCTTTCTTTTTTTTATAATGGAAAAATTTCCATGGTTATAATTATAATTGATTAACTTTTAAATAAATTTAACAAGTTGTAGGTCAAATTTCCATATAGTATTTTATATTCATTAATTAAGTAGTCAATTATCTTGATTTATAGTTAAAAAAAACATACTTCATCTATTTCATAAAAATAAATTTATTTTTTATTTGTACACGGATTAAGAAAAATCAATTAATATAGTTAGAACAATTAATTATATCTGTTTTTTTTATTATGCCTTATATTGAATAAATTACTTTGAGATTATAACTATAATTAAAGTGGTAGGTTTATGTTTATTAATAACAGTATTAGATAGAAGCATTTTAGAAAATTAAAAATAATTATACTTTCAAAAAGAAAAATAAACTAAATTAGGATAGAAAAAAAAGAAAATCAATTTATTTTTATGAGACGGAGGGAGTATAATCTAATAATGACTAATGTTGTAAAATTAAAACGACAATCTAATTCCTAAGTAATGGTAGCATGCTTTGCTCAACAAACTTATCATAATTCTCAATTAATCTTCTCCATATTATTGGAACAGATATATATATATATATAAAGTTTCTGCAATATTATCTTTATGTTTAGTGTCCTATCAATAGCATTAGAGACATATTAAGTACAACACATTCATTACCCATCCTAGAGAATAATACAAGGGAAGAAGAAAACAAAATAAGAAAAAGTAAAAAGAAAATAATTTAGTTGATGTTTTAGGCCAGTAGTAATATAATTTTAGTTCGGAGTGAATGTCAAAATTTGAATTATTAATACAATCTCTTTTTCAATATTAAAAAAGAAAAATAAAACAACTTAATTTTAATCACCAGACGCTTTAGTGTAGCCATAAAAGTGGGATTACAAAATTTGATTGGTTTGTTAAAATTCTGTACTTATATCAATGAGTTTTTACAACTATAAAATTTTGAGTTTAATTTTAATTAAATCATTAAAAAAATAATTTTTTGTCCATTTTTTAATTCAAAATAGATGGGAAAGCTAAGTATATAAATAGATGTCAACATTATATGATGAATTGGTGACTGTTGGTGAAGGTCACAAGCACTTTACTATTAATGTGACCAAATCAATATTGCTTAATTGATTGATTAAGAACATAAAAATTTGAAAGATAATGGTGGATATTATGACAAATGGGTATTATACAACAAGAGAAAAGCTAGAGTGATTTTGTTCTGTAGCTGTGGAACAAGGTGTCCCTTCATTAATTTATATTATTGTAGTTCAACTTTGATGCAGTGTTAATATCATTTTTTTAAAAAAGACAAATTATAGACATTATAATGAGTTTTTTTTTTTTTTTTTTAAGTTTACTATTAACAAGAACCAAAGTGATAGGCCGAAGTCATTGTTTTATTGTTAATTGAAAGCCAAGTTGCTCAATTGACAACTTATATAAAGCAAAGTGCTCCATAGGGTTGTGAAGTATTTTTTTTTCTCTAATGATGATTATTGGTTATATTAATTAATTAATTAACCCTATGAAGAGGACTAGGTTTTCATACACTGGGATAAATTAAACAATTGCAGCACTGTGCACATGGTAAATTGATAAATAGATTGTCACTGTCATCAAATAATTATAAATCTCTAAGAATCATTGTTAAGAGTTCTTTTCTTTTTTAATTTTTCCCTGTGGGCTCAAATTATTATTATTATTATTAAGAAGAAGTTAAGAAATATTATATCTCGACGATTTCTTGCTCTGAAAGAAACATAATATCAACTCAAGATACTATATATATATATATACATATATATAATTTTGAGATTTCTAAATTTTTTGTGTATTTTGTGTTTGATCCATACACTTTGAATTCCCAATTTTTTTCCTTCGCTTTTTTGACATTGAAATCAAATCACCTTTAAAGTGGTTTTATTCACTGATTGAGTCATTTTTGTCTTCTCTAAGTATGTATGTAATAGGGTGCTTTCATTTATTAGAAATCTCTTTGTAGTTTGCTATGGCGTAACAATGTTGTCAAAATAGTAAAACTTTTGTTCATGTTTTAATAATAATTTTTTATTCTCTTATTTAAGGAGTACTACTTATGGCAAAACAAATCAGATCAAATGAATTTATATCCAATTAATTTTAAATTAAATTATTCCAAATTGAGTTATTGTAGAGTATTTCTTCTTTTTTTTTTGTCAGTCAAATTTAATTATTAAATTAAGAGATAGAGAAAATTTAAATCATTTTTTTGAATTTATCAAGTCCCTCTTACTTTTATAAAAATATTATTTTAATTTTAGATAATTTAAATTAGATTGACCTCCTGTTCAGATTAAAATTGAATCAATTCAAGTTTATCTGTGGATCAAATTGAAAAATCAAATCCTTTTAAATCAAGTCAAGTAAAATCATTTTTAAACAAATTTGAACTGGAATTGTCACATTTAAAGAGTACATACTTATTCCACTTTTGGGGCCAAATCTTTTATGTTCCTTTAGAATAATACTATGAAGTTTTAATAGTTTTAAAATTAAAATATTAAATATTATTTTACATAAAATAATAAATTAAAAATAAATATAAATTAAATATCACTTAAAATAAAATAAAAACAAATTAATATTTAAAAAACGAGTAGTATGGAAATATATAAATCAAATTAAAATAAAAATTTTAAAGATAAGATAAATTGAAAATATAAAAGATAAATTATTTTTAAAATGACAATAAAATAGTATGAATAGAATGTTGTGTTATTCATTCTTTTATATAAATTGGAAAAAACTAACAATACATTCTTAAAATATACATTTTTTTGTATTGTCAATAAATATTACTGTATTTATTATTTAATCTATTTAATTAAATATTAAAATGATAAAGCCTAGTGTATTTGATTTATTTATAATCTCAAAAAGTGTGAGTCAAATTCCACAGAATGATAAATGTAGTAGGAATTCCACAGAATTAAAAGGAATATATATATATATATATATATATATATATATATATATATATAT
>CATIWR010249843.1:0-13044 GCA_949677035.1 Omphalea diandra
AAAAAAAAAAAAAAAAAGAAAGTACATTATCATTATTAGCAGAAAAACTATCGATTCATTACAAAACCCACGCTCCAATTTTTCATTCCTTACTTCATGATGATAATGATTACATCCCATAAAGAAAACAGGTAAATCCAATCAGAGTAGCATACCTCACTATACACAAACAAAATAGAGAAACAACTTAAGCAAAGCTAAAAGCGAGAGAATCGAAGAAGTAATTATCAGTCAATTGTTGCTGAAACGAAATATAGACCAATTTTTTTTAAAAAAACAACTGAATTATTCAATTCTATATTGTAACTAGATGAAACCCGAGCTTTGCAGCGGGCGGCGAAATTAAACAGTAACAAATAATAGTGATAAAAAAAATGAAGAACACAAAGAAGAGGCAAAGTACCATTAAGAAATTATATTACAAAATGATAAATGATAGAGATGAACCAAAGTTAAAGATCGGAAATTTAGATAAAAGCTTACATCAGAAAATCACGGCGTTGCACCGTTATGTCGCGGTTGGTAAGGTTTGCGTTTCAAAGGTTTGATCAAATGCGGGAACAGGAGACTGGTTGGAATTTGATTGCCGTGAGTAGATTGAGAAGATCTGGGGTGTATAGTGGGGAGATGATTAGTTGCTAGGGCTCTAAAGATGTCAACCCAGATAATGAAACCTCATCTCATTGGTTTCTGTTTTTGGTCGTGTTGATGGTTGTAGTTTGTTGACCCTACCCATGAACATTTTCAATGGCCTCGATTTAAAATTAATTATATTTTATATTTAAATTATATTATTAATTATTTTAACATAATAATATGTTAAATAGTATATTATATTAATAATATTTATGATAATATATTAATATTATTAATATAATATTAAATAATATATATAAATATGATTGCCCCAGGCCCTTGAACCTGCTTCCAGTTGTTACCCATAAACACATGCCATCAACCGGTTCAGATGTGTTATTCCTTTCCGTCGGCTTTTCGTTATGGACAGTTTAGATGCATTTCCTACGCTGGGTAGTCCATCAAGCGTCGATAATTTCTTGAATCACCCTCTAGGCCAGGTTGTTGCTTCAACCTGGTCCGCCGACTAACACGGACGAGGTCGCTCAATTGGCCCCATCTGAGTCTTGGTGCCCACTCGCCCGTGATATTAAAATTGAGCTCTCTTATGTGCTGTGAAAAGAAAAAACCAACAGTACCCTAAAAAATAGACCACCCCCCCCCCAAACAAATAATTGCACATCAATAACCAAGGAATTGCAGAATCACCCGTGGGCAATGAACAGCGAAATTGGTGTCGCACTTTTACTGCATTTATATGTTAGTGACGAAAAAAAAAAAAGAAGAGAATTTTGCTTAAGGGGGGCGTTTGAACCGATTTTTAGTGGAGAAAATCGAGGCGGTGGAGGAGCAATCAAAATCATCAAGCAATTTCTCCATCCTCTTCAATAAGCCGTCGATTTCTTCATGGCTAGCAAACGATTCTATCCCTATATAACCTGTCAAATAAAAAACATTTTGTTTCAAAAAAGAGAGGAAATTCAAAATAAAAAAATTCTTTTTTTTTTTTTCATGTGCTTGTCCAATTACCTTCAGAATTGGAGTGGATATGGCCGGAAGTGAGACTTGCGGTGGTAGCCATGGCTTTTAGGTGGTTGGAGTCAGATAAGAGCGGATTATCTGAACTTCTTGTACTTCGTTCTTTACATAACCGGGCGTTCTTTTGCCGCAAAGCACTAGTCGAGCTCAAGAAAAAATTAAAATCAATCAATATATAATATTAATTTCAGTGTGAGAATTAATGTTAAATTATTATATTATATTATAAAATATTTTTACAAAAAAATTAATAAATTTAAGTGTCATAATAAAAAATTTAAATTAAAAATTAAAAAATTTTAAAAGTAAAAAATCTTAAACGGAAAGCCTATCATATAAAAATATATTCGAACAAAACTTAAAAAATTTTAAAAGTAAAAATTTTAAATAAAAAATCAATATATTCTAAACATGAAATTAAAAAAAAAAATCTAAAAGTTAAAAACTTTTAACTACTTTTAAATAGAAAATTAGAAAAATTTTAAAGTAAAAATTCTAAATTGCAAGCTAAAATTAAATCAATTTCATTTATTGTTCAAAATTTTTAGTGTATAAGGTAAAAACATTATAATAAATTATTATAAATTATTTTATTAAAATTTAATAAATATTTTTTTCAAAATTATATCATAAAAGATTGAAAATATGAATTAATAAATAATTTTTTATTATAATTACTCAAATATGTATATATAGTTTGTAATTATAAGTTAATTTTATTTTTTTATTATGCAATACTTAATATTATTTATTTTTAAGTTAATTTTATTTTTTTATTACGCAATACTTAATATTATTTATTTGATTGATTATCAATAATTATTTCATTTAAGTTTAATACATTTTTTCTTAAATGTGTCACAAAATATTGAAAATATATATTAATAGATAACTTTTTGTTAAAATTAATTCCGTACATAATTATAAATTTTTAATTTTTAATTTATTTATTTAACTTAACATATAAAATTAATTTCACTGTGATAATTAATTTTAAATTATTATATTATATTATAAAATATTACCACACTAAATATATTTTTAAATAAAAATTAATAAATTTAAGTGTCATAATAAAAAAATTTAAATAAAAAATTAAAGAATTTAAAAAGTAAAAATCCTAAACCAAAAGTCTAGATCATATAAAAATATATTTTGAACAAAACTTAGAAATTTTAAAAAATAAAAATTTTAAATTATTTTTTAAATAAGAAATTAAAAATTTTAAAAAGTGAAAATTTTAAATAAAAAGTTAAGATATTCTAAACATGAAATTAAAAAAACCTAAAAGTTTAAAATTTCAAAATATTTCTAACAGAAAATTAGAAAAATTTAAAGTAAAAATTCTAAATTGAAAGCTAAAATTAAATCAATCTCATTGATTGTTCAAAATTTAAGTATATAAGGTAAAGTAGTATAATAAACTATCAAGAATCATTTCATTTAAATTTAATAAATATTTTCTTAAAATTCTATCATAAAAGATTGGAAGTATTAATTAATAAATAATTTTTTATTATAATCACTCACATATATATAGTTGTAATTATATATTAATTTTATTTTCTATTATGGAATGGTTAATATTGTTTATCTGATTGTTTACCAATAATTACTCCGTTCAAGTTTAATAAAAAAATTTTTAAAATTTTGTCACATAATATTGAATATATAAATCAATAGATAATTTTTTGTTACAATTATTTTCATATATGATTATAAATTTAGAAAGTTTTAATTAATTAATTAATTTATTTAACAATAATTTCTTATAAATAATAAAAGTATATTTTACTTATTATTTATATATTAATTTTAATCATTTAATTAATTAATTAATTAATAAAAAACAAATATTAAATTTATTTAAAATTTATTATTATAATCATGTCATACGACACATGGGTTCATGACTTGTTAATTTTAAATTATTATTTGTCATTTATTAAATAATTATGTACAATAAATCATGTGCCATTATTTTACATTACATTACAAAAAATGCCATCATAAAAAGTTTTAAAATAGAAAATTAGAGAATTTAATTACTATATAAAAAAATAAACCTTCTAAATAGAAGATAAAAAAAAAAGTAAAAAGTGAAAAATTTTAAATAAAAACTCAAGATCACATAAAAAATTTTGAATATGCAATTAAAAAAATTTTAAAAGTAAAATTTTTTGACAACTTCTTAATAAGAAATTAAAAAAACTAAAAAACAAAAATTTTAAGTAAAAAGTATAATTTAAATTAATTTTATTGTTTGTTTAAAATTTTGAATATATAAAAGTAAACGACAATATAATGGATTGTCAATATTTATTTTGTTTAAATTCAAAGATGAATCAATATACAATTATTATTTTTTTTACAATTACCTCACATATACATATAGTTTGCAATTATTTATTAATTTATTTTTTTATGAAATATTTAATATTATTTTTTAATTGATTACTAATTATTTCGTTCAATTTTAATAATTTTTTTCTAAAAATTATATTATATAAAACTAAAAGTATCAATCAATAAATAATTTTTATTACAACTAAATCCATATATAATTATAAATTTTAAGAAAATTATTTTCTTAATTTATTTATTTGACAATAACTTCTATAAAATAATAGTTAAAATTTTATTATTATATTAAATTTTTTTAAAATTTATTATTATAGCATTACGTGTGGGCCTGTCACTAGTATATATTATTAATTTTAGTATCAAAATTAATTTTAAACCATTATCTGCTATTTATCAAACAAATGTGTCAAAATAATCACAGTGTCATTATTTCATATTACATTATAGAAAATTGTTATATCAAAGAAATATCTAAATTAAAATATTAAAATATTTAACTATCATAATAAAAAAAATTTATAAATTAAAAATTAAAAAATTTTAAAAAGTAAAATTCTAAACAAAAAATCAAGTTCATATAAAAAAGTATTTTAAATAGAAGATTAGAAAAATTAAAAAATAAAAATTATAAACTAATTCTAAATAGAAAATTAGAAAAATATAAAAAAATAAAAATTCTAAACAATAAGTTGATATGTTCTAAGTATAAAATTACAAAAACTTAAAAGTAACAAATTTAAACTATTTTTAAACGGCAAATTAGAAAAAACCTAAAAAAATAAAAAATTTTAAACATAAAGCCAAGATTTAAATAATTTCATTAATTATTCAAAATTCGAAGTATATAAAGGCAAATGACTATATAATAAATTGTTAATAATTATTTCATTCAAATTTAATAATTTTATTTTAAAATTATAACACATGAAATTAAAAATATAAATTAAAAGACAATATTTTATTACAATTACCTCGCATTGTGTACATAATTTGCAATTATCTATTAATTTATTTTTTATTATAAAAATATTACTTATTTGATTGATTATCAAGAATTACGTCGTTCAAATTTAATAAATTTTAATTTTGAAATTGTGTTACATAATATTGAAAATATAAATTAATAGGTAATTTTTTGTTACAATTAACTTCATAGATAGTTATAAATTCTGAGAAATTTATTTTATTATTATTTTTACTTGATAATATTTTTTTATAAAATAACAATTAAAATTTAATTATTATTTAAATAGTAAATTTAATCAATTAGCTAATTTGTTAATAAAATAAATATTTAAAATTTATTATTACAATCATACCGTACAACACGCAGATTTATGACCAGTTTATATTATGTTTGGCATAAATTAATCTTAAGGAAAAGTATAAAATTCTGCCTTAAGATTTTTTTTGACAATTATGGTCTTACGATTTGTTTATTAACAAAAGTTTACCTTATAGTATAATGTTATTTATAAAGTGGTACCAAATTTATAACTCTGTTACATTCATTTGATCTGATACTAAATTTTGTATATTATTTCAACTCATTATGTATGAGTATATAATTTTTTTACTTGAAATACATAATTTGTTCTTTTTTTTTTTACTTTATATATATATTTGAACAAATTATGTTTATATCATTATAAAATTTGTTCAAATATATACAAAAAAATAAACAAATTATATATTTAGAGTGAATAAATTATGCATCTAAATTTTAGACACATAGTTAGTTGAAATAATATAGAAAATCTAGTATTAAGTTAGATAGATGTAATAAAGTTGCAGATCTAGTACTATTTTGCAAACAACATTCTACCACATAATAGAGTTTTGCTAATAAATCAATCACAAAATCATATTTGCCAAATAGAAAAATTACGGGGTGAGATTTCGTACTTTCCCCTTAATCTTATAATTTTTATAGAATTTATTTACAAACTTATATTTTGTATTCGATATAAATAAAAATTCATTTGAAATTTTAGTTTATTAAATCATATAATTTAGTTATAACTAAATCAAATTCTATCAAATTTGATAAAATTTATAAATAAATTTTGAAGTTACAAAATTTTTTTATTGTGATAAAAACATTTTTACTTAAGATAATTTTTTCATTGCGATAAAAACATTTTTACTTAAGATAATTTTTTCACTTAAATTTTCTTTTCATTTCTCTCTACTTTCTCTCTTCTCTTTTGTATTTTTATATTTATAAAAATTTTAAAAAATAATATAATGACATTTTATGAAATAAAATATTTTATTGAATCTACATTCAAAGCAAATACAGAATATTTTTTTAAAATATATATTTTTGTTTTATGATATATAAAACACATAAATTTATTTGCAAATAAATTGAATTTAAGTTAAAATTAAATTAAACACCGTGTAAAAGTAATTATTGATTTTTAGAGTGCAAAATTTCATTGGTCAAATTTTGTGTAATTTGCGCCAAAAAAATTAGTAATTAAAAATTATTCTACTTCATTTGAAAATTAATCTTTCACAAAAAAAAAAAAAAGTAGGTAAAACATTTATGTTTCAACTTATGAATTTTATTCTTCCAAAAAAAAATAATGGATTTTATTTACTGCAACATAATAAATATCGCACAAAATTCGTGAATTCTACAATAATATATAGTATCATTGTGTAAATATTAAATTATATATATAATTTATTAATTATTTATGATAATTTTATCAAAATAAAAATTATTCAAAGTAATAAATAATTACATATATTAGCAAAATTATTATCTAAATATTTAAAATTATACTAATATAATATTATAATATAGTATCATACACGGCATTATAATATTTATCCACAAAACTAAATGGCAATTTGTTAATTATAACAAATTATTTTAAAAATTAACTAAATGGAAAACATGCTAAAATAAAGGTTTTATTTTATTTGTTGAACCAAATATTATTGTTCAATATAGTTATTACAAAATGCAATATTTTCTCTTTCTTTTTTTTAGAATTTTTCTTTGTTTTAGATGAAAATGCAATAGTGTCTTGTTTGTTATTATAATAGTATTATAATAATATTAACGGGCTTGTGATATTCTATTTTCTTAAAATAAAAGAGGGATAACGAAAAAAGTTTTAGGAGCTTATGAAATGGAATTATCCCGTTGTGATTAAAGGTGAGAAAAAGATCGCCCAATTAAAACCAATTCAAAAATTGATTTAAATGAAATCTTAGAAATCTAATTAATCAATCAGGCAATTTCAATTTTTATTTTAAAAATTTTGATTTTAACTTTGTTTTATTTTTTATATTAAAAAATTCAACAAATAATTCAATTGATTGAATATACATTTTATATATATATATATATATATATATATATATATTAATCAATCCATTATCTGATTAACTGAGTAGTTTTTTGAATAACTGAATATGAAATCGTTATAATTTGATTAAGTATTCGTTTGATTTAGTATATTTTTATTTACATATTAAACATCTAATAGCTGAAAAAATATATTTAATAAATATTAACAATCAACATTTTAACTTAAATATTAGTATTTGACATTTAAAAAATAAAACTGAATATTAATAACTAATTTTTATAGTGTTTGAATATAAAAACTGACAGTTTAGATTTTTTTCTTTAAAATTATCTTTATATTTATCATTATTTATCATTATATAAATTAGTAGGGTTCAATCAGTTTTGAGAATATTTTTAAATCAAACCAAACAAACTAACTTAACAGAAATCTAAATCAAATTGAACTGAAAATCTATAAAACTGAATTAAGCCGAATTGAATAAACTGACATAATATAAATATAAATAAGCGGAACTGAAAATTTCATTAAGCGCATTTTAATTGTTAAAATTTCATCAATAATATTAAAATAATAAATATTACAATCCAACATAGATATTACAAGATCTAAAATGTTGATCTGAATAATTTTTTTTTTAAGAAAGAAAATGAGGATGACATTAAATAGAAAAGAGTTCCTTACATTAGTAGGGAGAGCCTTGAGAATATGAGATGGGAAACTACAAGAATCATAAAAACGTTCACAAAAAATTGAATCTAAAAGAGCAAACTTGGCCGACAAATGGGCAATCTGGTTGCCTTCACTTGGGAAATGGATAAACCAGCAAGTGGTAAAAGTTGTTACCTCATGAAAGATATTCCCAACAACAGCATCCACGTATGTAAAATCATGTTCTTTATGTTGAAGCTTCTGGATCAGAGTCAAGCAATCACTCTCCAGCTCCACTTGCAAGAAACCCAGTTCACGAGCTAACTTTTAGACCATGAAGAGTTGCCACAGCTTTTGCCACTTCAACATTCAACAGATGGGCATGCCATGAGATTTCAGCACAGAGCACTTCCCCCTTACAATCTCGTATTACTATCTCAAAACCCAATATACCCTAGCTTGTTCTAATTTTCACCATTCATTTTGGATCTTTGTTCAGAAATAGTTGAACCAATAAAATCTAGGATTAGAGATCCCAAATTAGAATTGGAAAACAAGAAGAAGATGATTTTTTCACTGACGAGAAATATGCCCGACTAAAAAGAAAACTTGATGTTGAGAATTGAGGAAGCAAAGGAACATGCAAAGAAATGGGAAGTAAACAGGAGCTGTGCAGTTGGGAGAACTTGAAGGTAAGCGGCGACTAGATTAGGTTGTGAAAAATGGAATGGGAGATGAGAAAATGAGCAGTTAACTGAAAGAAAAAAGAGAGGTAAGCATAAGTAACTAGGGTTAAAAAACAACGCGTTTTGGAAGAGAGACAAAGGCAGTCGATTTTCTCGGTCTTTCAACATATAAAAATGAACTAATCGAAAATGGAAAATTTCATATTTTCCCAAACTGTATGGAACCAATTTACTTTATAAATCAAACCAAAAAAATTGAATAATATCGATTTGACTCATTGATTTTTTTGAAAATTTGCTCATCCATATGAATTAGTATTTCATATAAAATTAATTAAATATAAAATAATTATCTTTTTTATTACTTTATAATATAATTATATATTTAATTGCTAATTTAAATACTTTATATTTGTTGATGACTTATAATTACGTGTTAATTGTTAATTGCTCATTTCCGATCACTATCGCTAACCCAAACAAGCCTTAAATTTTAAACTAAAACTGATCAGTCGGTTGAAAATGATAACATGAGCACCCTAATCTGTTATGCTTAAGACTCGACTCCTCGATTCTTGTTTTTTTTCCCTGCCTGGTGGCCAAGTAAACTGGTTACACAGCCTGCAAACCGCCAAATCCTATTCGCAGCCAGGACTCTAGAAGGCTAAAACAGGTCAACAAAAGAGTTGGTCTTGTTCCGCTAAAAGCAAGCAGGCAGCTACACACAATAACATTACACATCCAAAGATGAAACTTTCGCAATGCCTCTAAGAAAAGCAAAGTAACATCGAATATGCAACACAAGACAATACAAACATTGGCCAAATAATTCGTTCAAGAATATGCTTTTGAGCCAAAGAACAAGAATTGAAGAGGAAAGACATATAGATCCAATGAGCAACAAAAATAATTGCTTAAAAAATCAATACCCTGATTTGTGATCAAATGTACAAAAGCTTCATCTAAAGTCCTACACATGGATCAAACCCCAACTAATTTACAAGCACGACAAAAACCAGGGCAGGAAAGAATCAAATGTATCATTTTACAGCTTGTTAGATACAGCAGCTGCAGCGGCTTGTTATAAAAACAATGCTCAGTTAATGTCCCGGTAATTCCTGCAAAGAAAGAATGTTGTTTGTACATTCTCCGTCATCATGTACAAAAAGATGCAGTTTCCCCTATGTCCACTCCCAGGACATAATCAGATGACTGATCTCCAATAAAATCTTTTAAGCTCCCGAAATTGAACTGTGCCCTCTCACCATAGGGAAAGGGAAAAAAAAATGAAAGAATTGTGGCACGCAAAAATGGGGGTCAGCAGCAAGATGTGCTCCTCAAAACACAGGTAGAAGAACCAACCATCAAAATCCTTCTCTAGGCAAATCACATAGCTGATGATCTTGTTTCAGTCTTGTTTATGCGGCACATGCAATCTGGGCATGGAAAGGAATATATTGAATCGTTTGGTCTTTTGAGTTCAAAACCTTTGGAATCACTATGAGACAGCATGTTCAGCATATGTCGCTTGAAGCTCTTCCATCTGGAAAAAAGGAGGAAAAATGAATAGTGCTGCTCTTTAGCATTTTGAGAAAGCATATCTATATGCCGCCTATATTTTAAATAACTTGGTATTGTTTAGCAATCAATTAAATAGACAGACTGCAGTAAGTCCAGTCACATACAGAAAATAGTCATTATTTTGAATGTTTTTCTCCTAAAAAAAGGGAAAAAGCAACATTTTAGCATTACAATCCAAAATAATGACAGACATGACCAATCAGCAAACAGTAAGCCTAATCAAAGTGCTAACATGTGTTCAGTTAAAATTACAACTCATTGTTGCTTTGCCATCAATTTCAACTAACTCTAATCAAAAGGACTTATTAAATGGCTTAAAGTTCAATTAATTTTTCTTTTCTTCCAATCATTTTTGTTTGAAACTTGTGAAGGATTCACAAGTTGAAAATGAAAATTAAAAGCAATGCAATCATGCATACCCAATATTTGGATTATCAAAGAGCAAAGCTAACTTTCGCTTGTCAGGTCGGATTGTCTTGGAATGTCCACCATACAAAAATCTCCTATGGCCCATCAGAAAATGGGGGAAATTTCCGCCTTGAGTGGTCACAAATACCTCACTGTGAAGACAAACAGTGTAGTCTATTGCAGCCATCCTGGAAGAATAGTTCTGAAAGTAGCAAGTCAACTCAACTCAACAAAACTGAAGCATACCTTCAACATGGGAGAAGCAAACCATAAACAATTCGTACCTTAAATGGAGCAAGTTCATCCTTGGATGCGAGCATTTCTTTAGTTTGCAAATTTGGAAACATTTCCAATAGCGGGGCCATATATTTTTCAGCCTTATATATCTTTCCAGAAGCCAAATAGATAAATGTGTTTTTCTCAAAACCCATTCCCCTAAGCATCAAGCCTACCTGATGAGGAAAAAATAAAATAAATAGAAAACCTCATTGCATGATTAATAGCAGTACAATCCACATACATACAGGAGAAGAAGCATAGAAAAGCAAAATTACCATAATAATTTTTTGTCAATATCGATTAAGTTTATGTGCAATCATAGAAACAGGAAATTAGTTTTATGTTCAGACGTATACAAAGAGCTATCTAACAAACACATGAACATATTCTCAAACAGCAGTCCCCACCATACTTTATCTTATGCAAATAAAATGTTAAAAATAGAAAATTTCAATGATGATAATAGTACAAATTCCAGAGCAACAATCATATGGACACATATTGCATATGCTTGAGCATCTATGGCACAAGGTGGAACTCTTTGATAGGGCTACATACACATGAATAGTGCAACCAAATAGCAGAAATATTATGCATGTCATCCTAAGTTTCAAAGCAAGTACCATGGGTAGAACATGTTTTACCACTCCAAATTAGTAAAATAACAGTAAATGGAAACTTCATGGGGTCTTTGGATGAACTATTACACCTCAAAACATAATACATATATTTGAACAGGTTCTCATGTCTGTTTGTCAGTAATTTACGCAGTATCAAATAAGGGAAGGTTAAAACCTATCTAAATATAGATCCTGTTATACTTCTAAGCCCCTCCCCAAACCAAAGCGGAGGAAAAAGTGTGTAGAATATAAGGATGACAACTTTTCTCATATCAGACAAAAAATTTATTAATGTTGTTGCATGCATATACTTGGTGTTATGAATATTGTGAACAGCTAAAGTCTTGTAAGATTGACCACACAGCGCAAGGTTTCAGAGGTAGCAACTTATCATGCTATAGAATTATCTCAGCCATCAGAGGACAAAAGTTCAACAACTTATTCACCAAATATTTTAATAAAAACAAAAACTAGCTTCTAGCTTGTAGATTTTCATCTAAAATTAATTAACTACAATTAACTCAAAGAGCACTTCTAAGTACATATTCATTGATACAGAGTTACTGGCCAATAATTAGCACATTCAATGGAGTTTAGCAAAATGTTCAAGCACGTTTATGACCAAAATCCACTTCAAAGCAAACATGTGATGAATATTACATGTGAACATTAAATGAAATGAAGTGATGATAGCAATGTACATTACCTCTAAAGGAGTAAGGGGGCATTTCCCATTGAGCCTGATTGCACCAGGACGAATAGTACGACCAGGCTTCGTAAATTTCCCTTTCCAACCTCTTTCTCTTGCTGCTTTCATGTCCTTTCCTTCTTGTTCTCCACCATCAAAAACACAGCAAGAGAAAGCAACCATGTCCTGCACCCGTATGGACAATATGCATTTGTTCAAAGATATATATATATATATATATATATACACACAGCACAAAATTTACTATACTAACCTCCTCAAAGCGAAGATGCACAGAAACATACTTTCCACCATGATTCACACTACGTTCTTTCATTCTTGCCACTAAAGTTTCTCCCAAAGTTAATATGGGATTTGAAAACCTTAATGCTTCATAATTTGCCAAGCATCTAAGCCGTTGGACAGTTGGAGGGGCTTCAAATGACAATCGATTTGCAAAAGGAGAAATTCTTATAACCCTGAGCCATTAATTGAAAAGGAATACTTCAAATTAACACAATTTCCCACAATAGCAGTAATGTATTCATCAATCATCAATAACAAATATGCTGACAATGACAACAGACATAGCAACACTTAAACACCTCTAAAAGATTAGGTTATAAATGAGCTGACTTGCTCAGAGCTTTCTAAGTAAGGCTTGCAGAAACAAACTTGACAAGGTTAGTGAGCCAAGCTCACTTTTGAAAACTTGTCTAATTAGTAAGCCAAATTTGAATTAGAAAACTTGGCTTGTTTGAACTCATGTACCGACCTTTTTATGGGTTCATGAGCTATGCCATTAAAAGGCTACTGAGCAAACT
>CATIWR010249850.1:0-11191 GCA_949677035.1 Omphalea diandra
GAATTCACATCCTCAATGGCGTCTTGCACAAAGTAATTCGCGATCGCTACGTTTATTTAGCAGTTGAAAGGCAATGATTATATTTTCTTGGAGAACCAATGAGAAGTTGTCACGTGTACTAGCCGTTAGACATAAACATGATTTTTCGCTGTAATTTTTAGCTCTCGTATGGAAATTCGAAATTCGCGACCGCGAAAGAGTAGCAGTGATTGCGAATGAAGCCTGTCAAGCATTTAATGTAAAATCTGTCTAACACACTTTGAAGATTTTATACCAGTTTTATTGCAATGACTCTTTGGTGGGTAGAGGCTATAAATACCTCACCAAACAGATGTAAATGCAAGAGAATTCATTAATTTCTAACCCAAACTCTTGCAATTTTACTACTTAATCTTTTCTCTTCTTTAATTGATTGTTGGTGTGAGCATAAACATGATTTGTAAAGGTTGAAGTGTTAGCCTATTAAAACACTTTAAAGAGGTTGTTGTGTGAGCCTGAAAAACACAAGTGTAAAGGTTGTTGTGTGAGTCTCTAAAACACAAGTGTAAAGGTTATTGTGTGACCCTTGGAAAACACAAGTGTAAAAGTTTGGAGTGAGCTTGAAAATATCATTGATAGTTAGTGGAATACCCAATTACTGAGAATTGGGGAGTGGATGTAGAGTCGAGTATACCTGAACCACTATAAATCGTGTCTTTACTTCTCTTTTACTCTTCTATTTTTAATTTTCACACACCAATTCAACCCCCTTCTTGGTACTAAGGGCTAACAATAGTGCCAGTGAACACCAAGGAATTCTACTGGGAGGAGTTCAAGGTACACATTAAATTTTTTACTTAATACAATTTTAATTTATGTGCTCATATTTTATTTTCTTATATTATATAAAAAAATTTTTAGGATGCCTCTCTGGAGACCATGGTCAAGATTGAATGAGAGCAAACAACTACTAGGCGATATTCAAATACTTTATCCTACTGGAGACATGGTACTAGGCCAAAATGCATCTCCGAAGATATTTTGGAATTTATGGAAGCATAAATGGGATATGCTAAAATTTCAAGCTCGTTTTGCCCAAGTTTCTAGGAACAGATGCACAGAGTCTTTTGGTATTGATACTAGTCTGTCTCGCCATACAACCGATTCTAGATCATTTATTGAGCACGCCATGGATTTGGTTAGTGTATTTACTTATCTTTTTTATTTAATTATTGAATGTTTCGACTAAAGTTATAAAATTTTGTTTTAAGAGAAAGAACTAAAACGTCCAGCCACAAATTATGAGGTTTTTAGGAAGACACATATTAAGAAGTGCAACAATCAATTTGCTGATAAAAAATCATAGGACATCGATGTGAGTTAAATAAAAATTAGTGCACTATTTTTTTGTTTTTAAAAAATTGCTATTACAATAACTTCAATTATAATTCATAATCATTATTCGTATTTATCAGGCTACAGTGGAGAAAGGTATTGTTGTTGCTGCTTCATAGATACCTGGGGGTTTAGTGGAAACTTAAGTTGTCAACATTGACCAAGTGTAGATGGATATTGTTCAAGGATACAAAAAGAACAGAGTGTATGGACTTGGCTCCAAGGCGACATCTAGTCGTCCCCCTTCTTGTGCCAGCTTTTATTCAGCCACAACACATATGGCTCCAGATCCAAAATTGGTGTCAAGCATTAGGATGTAAGTTTGAGACGAGGTTCGAGGCGAGCTTCAGGAAGATATTTGAGGCGAGCTTCAGGTTCAGTTTCAGCAAGAGTTTGATTAGCGGTCTACTGCCATGCAACATATGCTATCATCTATGTTAGCTAACATGCATTGTTAGATTCTACCTAAACCACCTTTGCCTCTAGAGGACGATTAGTTTGTAGGCCCAAAATGATCAAGATGAAGATAATTAAGATTTTTTTTTATATTTATGTATCTTATGTGTATAATTTTACTGTAAACATAATATAATTTATTTTAATTTTTAATAAATAATTTTTTTATATATTATGTTCCTTTCACTATTTATTTTTAACACAATTTCAAATTTAAATACAAATAAAAAACAATATGAAAATTTTAATATAAAAAATAATAAATATATATCGACAAAATACCGATGGAATTGCGACGAACCAACCATGGAAATTTAGCACATTAGCAACAGAATAACAATGAATATTTCTGTCACTAAGGTTAGCAAAGGAATAGCGATAGAATATTTCGTCGCTATTTCCTCGCTAAGGTTAGTAAGGGACTAAAATTCCATCGCTAAGTCTTGGTAATGACCAATCTAGCGACAAACTCAATTCTATCGCTAGTCCATCGCTAAGCTATCTTTGCGACGAAATATGGCTCCTTATTAATGAAGAATTTTGTTGCTAAGCAAATAGATTTTTATAGTGAAAAATTATGTTTGCACCTCACGCATGCTATGTATCAAAAATGAGTGATAACAAATCACTTTTCATAGAGAGAAGAGTTTAAAATATATATGTTATTAATCTAAATTCTATAGTTAAAAAATATGTTAAGTGCTTAAGTGACTATAGTAAATAAAGGTTGGATTTGGCATAAAAGGCTTGGGCATACTAGAATGAAGTTGATCAATAAACTTAGTAGAAGGACTTTACAAAATCAACTTCACCAAAACTAGAATATGTGATGCATTTTAAAGAGATAAATAAATTAAATCTTTATTCAAAACTATGGATGAGCATGAGACTCGGAGATTCCCAAATTGGACCAAGTAACTAAATCGAAATTGAAAATCGCTAATGTGAATAGTAAAATACCCAAACTAAACTGTACTGCTTTTTAAATAGGACGGTATTGCATATTTTCTATTATCCGAATTGAGCAATCATATTGTAACTATTCTATACCCAAAAAACCAAACTGAACCATAGTGTGTGTGTGTGTGTGTGTGTGTGTGTGTGTGTGTGTATGTTACAATCATTAATTTTATTAATTAACTCATTCAATTAGTATATATTATTAATAATTAGACTATTTATTAATTATTAATTATAAATTAGTAGTAAACATTAAAAAAATTTTAGTTTAAAATTTAATCTATAAGTAATTAGTTATAATTTATTAAATTATCACTTATTTATTTTAGTCCACTGATTAAAAGTGAAAAATATAAAATTGATTTTATTTTGATTTATAAAGATTAAAAATGTAAATTTTAATTTTTAATAAATTGAAATAATCGAATACCTAAACTGGTATTGAATCAAACCTAACTACCTTGAAAGGATTGAATAACCAAATTGAACAGTTCTAAATTTATAAGGAATCGTGCTAAACTAGACCGAAAATTCAAAACTATACTAGTTCTCCATTTTTAAAATCCCTGAAATTTTGGTTTAGTTCTAGAGATTTTCAAATCCACGAATTGGGCCAAATCGTACTCACCTCTATTCAAAACTAAGAAGTTCACATCTTCAAAATCTCTCCGCTCAGTACACATAGATTTCTGTCTCTATTAGAGCAACTAGTTTGGGTAGCATGCACTGTGTATTTATTATTGTTGATGATTTTTTAAGGTGTGCTTAGGTTTTATTTCTTCTTCATAAGAATTTTTATTTTGATATTTTTAAATTCGTTGCAAAAAAAAGGAGTTTAAAATAAATAGGATTTGAAATCTCTACCACTAGAGTGATCATGGTAAAGAGTTTTAAAATGAAAAATTTTAAAATTTTTATAATAAAAATGGAATTTACATTACTTTTCTAATCATAGAACTCAATCAAATAGTGTAGTTGAGAGCAAAAACAAAACTTTACAAGAGACGACTAGGACTATGTTAAATGAATACAATTTATTGACCTAAGGTTGCTCTAGGTTGTCCTAACCTCTAAAATGATGAATATTTATGATTGTTTTGAATGATCCTAAACTAATAGAAGTTCTAACCTTATGATTAAGTGTTTATAAAGGTGGCAAATGGGTCAACTTGAGTCATTTTGAGTTGGGCTATTGTTGAATTGAGGTAATTTTTGAGTTAGGTAGCATTCGAATTGCTTAAATTTATTGAATTTTTATACAAAAGGATTTTGGGTAAGGATCGAGATGGATCTCGAGTTTACTCTTGAAGTAATATTTTGAATTAGATCAGATCAGATCATTTATTATTCAATTTTTTAAAACAATTAAATGCCCATTTAGATTTTTATTATTTATATAATATTTTCTCATAATTTATGAAGAAAAATAATGATTTTCTTTAAAAAATTATTTTTATTTAGATAAATTATATATATATATATATATATATATATATATAATTTGATAAATTTTTTTATTTTCATTTAAATATTTAATAAGTTAAATATATTTTATTTTTAATTAAATAATTGTATGTAATGAAAAATGAGAAATTAAATTAAGTTCATATGGAATTACATTCAAATAATATATCCTAATTCAAATTAATTCATAAACGAGTGTACAATGTACAATGACAATAAATTTTATATATTGTGATAAAACTTTATGTGATAGAATTAATTTTATCTTAATACGTGATTTTATCAAGGGGTGAGTGTTGCATATCTAATCTTTCCAAGTGCACAAATCACTTAAGTAATATAATGATAAATAGATGTTGTTCCCGCGAGTATTGTTTTACACAAGTATCAATAAATTCTTAATTTTCATATTATTTAGCAGTTAAATAATAAAAAAAATAACTAAAAATTAAAATTACAAAAAAAATTAAATTAAAATGAGATTTAATTAAAAGAAAGTCTTATGGTAATGATTTCTAAAGAATTCGAGTACACCACAATACCATTCCATAAATATATCAAAAGAGTTGTTTCAATTGAGATTGAGTTGTACTTGAATATAAATTTTTCTAATTTATCTAATAATTTTTCTCAAACAAAATTGAGTCTATTATTACTGAAATTATGCTTACTCGCATGGTCACAAAATTTAATAACAATGCATTAAGTTTCATGAATCATCCTTGAATATCTCTAGAAGTCGAGTATACTCTCGTAGTTTGAATCTCCTAATTTAATATATTAGAATTAACCCTAGACTTTCGCTCTCTCTCCATCATCTAGAATCTTAAATATTGCACACATGCGACTGCTCATACATACAAGTTCAATTAAACTCAAACATATTAAATCAAGACACCCAAAATAATTGAAATAAAAATCACTTCATAGCTTCATGAAATAAATATTAGGCTTTCACTCTAATCTCTAGAATTGAAGAATTTGTTTATCCATTAAATTGAGTAGCATAATTTCCAAACAAAAGCCTTGCTAAACAAAATAATGAAAACCTTAATGTTGGATCCACTTTCCTCTTTCTGCCAAGAAATCTCTATCCAAATAGGTCAAATCTCTATCTTTAAAACGCAACATGCATTACGTTTTAAAAACTGAATTTGACACCTTGCATGGCTCGATGCATTGGTCATGTAATAACCTACGCATTTATTTACTATGCTCGAATCTTTATATGTTGATTGGTCAACTCTACGTCACTAATAGTCAGATGCATGAGCCATGCAACAACCCACGTAACACTATTGAAAACAACAATTTAGCTCTTGTTTTTTTTAGAATTTCCTATGCAAACACAAAATAAATAGAAAATTAACTATTCTAAAACATAATACTATAAAATAAGGAAACTTCTAATTTCTAAACTAAAAATATATGCCAAAATGACTCCCATCAAACTTCCCTTAAACTTGTAGTTTTGCTTGTCCTCAAGAAAAAAAAAATAAATAACAACAGAACTTCTCACATTGCAATTGCAAACCCTTAAACTGAGAAAGCTATCAAATTCATAAGAAAAGCTATGATATTGAAGTTCACTCTCAAAATTTTGCAAACAATGCCAAGCATAAATCAATCAAGAAATATGCAGAAATCACAATATACCTTTTTCACTTTTGATGCGATTTAAAAACAAATATAGTAGAAGCTAGGATTCTCAAACCTCTTCCTAAAATAATGTTATGCATAGTTCCATAGGCAATGATACACAATTAATCTCCACTAATGCAATTACACACCTCATCAAGGATCAAAAGGTTTTTTTTGGCTTGTAATAGGGCTAAAGGAAAATGGTTTGCCAAAAAAGAGGATAAAAGGTACCAGCAAGATAATTTTAAGAATTAAAATAATCAAGTGACATTAAGAATTCCCATATCAAATCTAAAATTTTTCAACTTACCTAAATCACATCCTTCTTTTATTTCTTAGCAACGAGCACTCAAACAATCCAAATTCATCACAAAGCTCAAGAGAAATTGTGTACATAATGCATCTTAAATAATTTTGTGAACTATAAGCAATTTAAGCATTAGAGCTCAAAAGACTTCACAATTCTCAACTTTTCCTTTTTTTTTCTTCACCTTTTTTTTCCTATTTTTTATTATTTTTCCTACACTAACCCAAATAACCAAATTGTAAACATGCGAGTATTACATATCCTAACTTTTTTTCTTCCCAAATATCAAACACTTGCACATATGCTCAAATATATAATCAAGAAGGAAATTCAACTTTCTTAATAGCATAATGAAAATTCTAATGCCACTTAAAATTTTCTATTCTAAAATTCTCTTAGTGGATAGGCCATAATATGGGCTATATGATAATAAGGTTAAGGGTACCGAGAAAAAAAACTTGTATTCAAAGGATAAAAATTGATAAGGTATGGATGAAGCCAAATGGGTTAACACAAAAAATGCCCAAATCATTTCCTTGATCAAGTATAAATTAATGTTTTGCCTTAAAAGATTATATGCCTTATTCTAGAATTAATAGACAAGTTTTTAACAAACGAGCATGCATTTGCTTGAATCTAAATAAGCAATCAATTCCTAGGTGTAATGATTCAAACAAGTTTCTCAATCAACCTAAATAAGAAATTATTCACATCTTTTATCAAGTTTATTCAAATGTCTAAACTTCTAAACAAAAATTATCATGCATAGTTTTATTACATGCATTTCAAAATCCAAGAATTCACAAATCATGAAGCGATCATCTCAAGTTAATTCATCGTCACATTTAAAGCAAACAGTTACCCCAAAAGAATGCATTTCATAAGAACAAAAGAATAAATCAAATACCCTATTCACAAAAGATGATGTGAACCAAATCAGAGACAAGCTTAACGATATAAAGAGTGAAGGGAACTATCAAATAGATCTCATTCGAAAGGAGGAGACATCACAAAATCTTCAAATCCTGCCATATTTGGAATTACCATATTTAAACTTGCCTTATTTAGATAGTTTTCTTCATAAAGGCAAAATAGTTATTACTTTACTTTTGTTGTATATGTGGATCCTTAAAATGAAATACAAGTCTAACTCTATAAATAGAGAAAGTTGAATAAAAAAAATGTTCTAGAAGGTTCCCAAAAGATTCCAAAAAGCTTCCAAGAATGTTTCGAACAACTGTTGGTGGATGAACAATATTTCTAAAGAGGGGTGGTGACACATATGGTAAAAAAGGTCAATAAAATCATGTCAAATATCTTCCAAGATATGTAAAGTCTCGATAATATTTTATCTTCCTTTCTTAAACATATTCTACTTCCTCTTTAGAAAAGATTTTCTTTTATTTCTTGAATTGTAATATGAGAAAATATTTAGGAAGTTTAGATGCATGATTAGCCAAATAGGTATATGACGTTTTTCCTATTTTGTTTATTTCTTATTTCGATAATAGAATTTGCATCATTTATTATTGCTAGTTAGTAAGCATTGTAATGCCTATAAATAGGTCATCCAAACCATATATTTGATACTTAATTTTTTATCAATATAATTCAAGTTTTTTGTAAAAAATTGTTCTTCTCTTTAGGTTTTGAAAGAACTTGGTGAGGTTATTTAAGTGAGGGCTTAAGTATCTTTGCAAACTTATTTAATTCTAAAATTAAAATTGATTAGTTCTTTTTAGGTTTGCTATTAAACATCCTCTAATTCTGTGTAACTTAGGTTGCTTGATATAAGTTATCTAGAGGTCTATTTGGGAATTAAAGTTCTTTGCTTTATTCATGAATGTTCCTTGGGTAAAGGTAACAACATTGCATACTGGTTTGGGACAAGTTACCCATATTTGTATCATCTGGTATCATAGCTAGGGTAATTCAAGATCAAAGGTGTTTGTCTTTCTTATTCATGTATTGTTCTTAGCTTCATCAAATCACATTCTTCACTTTTCTTCTCCAATTTGGACGCATCTCAATTCTTGCATTCAAATTCATTTCTTTTCGTTGTTTCTTCATTCAAATAGTTTATTTCATCATCATAAACCATGTAATAAAAAATCATATTCAAATTTCTTTAAAATTGCATACGTTTTCAAAAATTCCTTAAATTAAGGAACTTTGCAAAATCATTGATTTTGTGTTTTTGTTCCATTCAAATTCTTGTTTCATCATTGTGACCTTGTTTGATTCAATAAATTTCTTAAAATTTAGAAGTTGCCAAAATTTCCTTAAATTAAGGAAAACTTGATTCCAGTTTGTTTCTTACAATTTCTTCATCCTTTTTCCTTCCAAATTATTTCTTTTTGTTACTAATAATCTTTTTGGTGTTTCTTGGTGTCTAGAACCAAACCATATCTCAAAATTTAAGGAAGGAAAAATTACCAAAATACCCTTATAAGTGCTAAATTTGGCTTCCTTTTTTGGTTATTGTGTTATTAGTTGTTCTTTGTGTTCTTGCAATTCTAAGTTTGATTTAGCTTCCAAAATTTAAAAATTAATTAATTAATTAAAAAAGAAAAGAAAGAAAAGAAAAGAAGCTAAGGGTTATAAATGTATTATTTTGAAACCAATTTTGAAAATTCTTCCCATTTGACCTAAACTTAATTCCTACCATTTGTTGGGGTTTAAAACACCAATTAGCAACTTCAAAATCCTTCTAAATTCTTAGATTGTGATTAGGTCTTTAAAAATTTATTTTTGCAACTAATTGTGTTCTTTTCAATTCCTTTATTTTCTAAGTGTTTTAAGAGCTAGTTTTAAGTTGTTTGTGTTCGTTTTAAGTTTCACTTGACATAAAGTAACTAAAGTAACTAAGTCCTCAAAGAACTTAAAGAAAAGAATATTGAGAGGTAAAAGACAAGAATGGTAAGTTCATAAGAGAGTAGAAGCCAATTTTAAGCTAAACATGAGTGTGAGCGGCATCTTTTGAGTGTAAACATATGAGGGAGTGTTTGTGAGGACTTGTTGTTTGTTTCATTATTTCTAACCATGTCAGATTTCAAAGAAGTAGATGAAGATCCTAAATGGATGCCTTACATGAAATGTATGAGAGACATATTGAAGCAATTATAAAGGGACATGCAAGACTTTAAGGAACATATTGAAAGTATGGACAAAAGGCAAACCACCACTAACACCACCAAAATAATATTAAAGTAAGTAAGCAAAGGGAGGTGGCAATATAAAGATGATGGAGAGCCCATAAACGAAATCCAAAACCACAACCTAAGGAGCATAAAGATGAAAATCCTAACTTTTCTTGAAAGAAATGATTTCAAAGAATACTTATCATGGGGAAAAATGGTGGAGTCTATCCTTGGGTGCCAAGACTATTTCTAGGAGAAAAATGTAAATGTTGCTACTATTGTGAATGCTAAGGGGAGAATGTTTGGAAAACATGTGACTCCAAGGCATTGGACTCAGTCCTCTACTTTGAATGATGTGTTTTGAATGATAACAAAACCAAGGGAAGTTTTAATGTTTGTACTTTAGTGTTTTTATATGATTAAAATAGAACTGATTAATATTAAAGGGGGAGATTATTGTGAATGCTAGGGGGAGAATGTTTAGAGAATATGTGAACCCAAGACTCGATAAATGTTAAAGGGCTAGAACAAGTTCAATGGGCGCTATGCAAGTTCAATGGGTGTTGGACCATTCAATGGGTATTGAAGGATGAGCAATGAAAATTGATTGGATGCTACAAATTGTCAAAGTCTTCTAGACCACACAATAGGCGTTGTCCCTTTGCAACAAGCATTGGAGAACTACTACAAGTTGAGTTGTGTTGGACCTCACCGCGGGCATTGAAATTTCACAATGGGTATTGATCTGGCTTAGTAATAAGCATTGCATATTCATAACAGGTGTTGAAAAAATGTCTAAGCTTAAGCTAAAGCTTTTGGACTCGAAATGGTCATTGGCCCTTCTCAACAGGCAATAAAGGAGTTTCCAATGGACATTACAAATTGCTCAACGAGCATGGAAAACAACTATGCAAAATTTGAAAAATAAAGCACCAAGTTTAAGCATTTTGGAAATGAATAACAAACATTATTATTGCTGCAACAGATATTGTAGTCAAAGCCAACAAGCATTGAATGATGATCAACATGCATTAGAAGTAACTGTTACAAGCTTAATGGGGGTTGATAAAGAACAACAGGTGTTATCATCTCTAATGGCTAGTTTTACAGAAAAGCTGTCAGACTGAACATCAACTATTACAATGGCTAACATTGGAGTTTGGCTATATTAGGAGCATTTTTTAAGATGAGAAAAAGGTTGGTGTTGTCCCTAGGCACCAAGAAGGGGGGTTGAATTGGTGTTTAAGAATTTAAAATAAGGATGAAGAGAAGAAGAAAGAAATGTAAGGACACAAAGCTTTTATAGTGGTTCGGGCAAAACAATCCCTACGTCCACTCCCCAATCACTCAATTGGGTATTTTACTAATTCAATGGTGTTTTCAAGCTCACACCCAACTTACTACAACTTGTGTTTTAATGGCTAACACATAACCATACAATAAAGTGTTTTCTAGGCTAACACAAAACCTTACTCAAGTGTTTTAGCAGGCTAACACTAAAACCTTTTCTTAGAGTGTTTTTGGGTAGGCTAACACAGAACCTTACTAACTGGTGTTTATTGCTCACACCTAACAAATGTAAAGAAGATGAAGAAAGTGAGTAGCAAAGACTTAAGAGCTTTCAATGCTTGTAATAAAATTGTTAGCAACCTTCTTCATGGCTGTTTGATGGGGTATTTATAGCCAAACATCTTCAAAGAGATGTTGTAGATCATAGCTCATTAAATCCTTGAGACATGCTTGACAGATTCTGCATTTAATGCTTGTCAGGATGAAATCGCGGTCGCTACTGCCTTTCGCGGTCGCGAAATCCAAATTCTTCAAGAGAAACCCCGTTTGTTTCTAACGG
>CATIWR010249868.1:0-22708 GCA_949677035.1 Omphalea diandra
CATCGTTGGCATTTCATTATGGCAGTGTATATATAGGTATACTCAATCAGAGGGTGTTGGACTTTCATCCATGCCACATTCATATGAAGGTTCTTTCACTACTACATATGGGTCATCAAAGGATGTTGGACTTTCAACAATGCCCCGGTCATATCAGTCGTACATTGCTTTATATGATCCATCAGAGAGTGTTGGCCCTTCATCCATGTCGCAGCCATTTGAGTCTTACACTACTTCATTTGTGCCATATGGGTCATTAGAAGACTAACTAAACCTTTCACTTCAACCGTCTGGTTCTTCTACAGATATGGTCGTTCCATCTAAGCCTTTTCAATCTTTCACGAGTTTGTTGTCTTTTACACCGCCATTAGCATAGCAAATAGAACCTGGTTTCTCACATCGAGCAAATCAACATTCTATGTCATTCATTTCGTCTTCTGAACAGCAAAAACCATTTACTCCTTTAGACAGTATGGTTCTTGATATTTTTAGTACCTCCTCTTATAATCAACTATTGGCTCAGTCTACATTCGATCCTGGATCATCTACCATTTCTCATTTCCCACAACATCATACAAATGATGTTAAGCCTCAAGATCACGATATAGATAATCCTTATATTTCTACTGCTAGGTTACGAGGTACTGCATTCAGAAATAGATGCCCACAATAAACCAGAAGACATTCAAATTGCGACACTAAATAGTTGTTTTTTAGTTTTTATATCTTTTGTTATACTTACTTTAAATTATTATATAAATTAATTATTCATTAAATTTATTCTTCTCTAAATTAAATTTACAATTGAATAAATGGTGATTTCTCAATTTTTTTAAAAAACAAAATTTATTTAAATATAAACAAACACACTATTATTCAAGTATATTGTACAAAAAGTAAATATCTTTATATGGAACTATATATATATATATATATATATATATAAATATAATGTTGTATGAAATTGAATATTAACTATCGCTTTCCATAACACGAACAAAAACATTTACCATTTTTACTGACATACAAATATTAATTATCGTTTTTCATAATATTTCATTGATGTACTAAATTTTTTTTAAAACATTTATTTGCCACTTAAAATAATAGACGAAACAATTCAAGCATAACAAACATTATCTCGTTCACCAGCTAAATTACAGATCGGAATGATAAATCATTCGTTCATTTGTCAATTTAACTAACGTACTAATTAAAGACATGAACGTTGTGCATATAAAATTATTTTTGTATGAACTAATTTTCATAATTTTATTCACTATTACTTTTAATTATATTTCATTAATGTGCTAAACTTTTTTTCAAAATTATTTGTTCGTCTTTTATAATAACTGACGAAATAATTAAAAAATTTAAATGAATTTATATTTTTTATTTTATATTTTACTTAAAAATATTTTTAATACTTTTATTTTATAATATTTTATTATTATATTATATTTTAAAATATGTAATAATATTTTATGATATTATATATTAATTTTATTATATTATTTTTCTTTGTAATATAATAATATAAAAATATTATTATATAATACAGCGTTGCAGTAGAGGCTACTGGCGGACGAAGCCATGCCAGCTGCATGGCTGCCTTGCAAAGTGGGGCTTCAAAAATTTTTAAAAAAATCTTTTGTCCGCCAGTTATGCTAAGCATACGAAGAGTAAAAAATTGAAAAAAGAAAAAATTTGTCTGTCTACAGTAATGTCCGCTAGTTTAACTGGCAAACGAAAAATTTTGACTACCCTTTTTCTCTAAATATTTTTTCATTTGTCTTATTTTTATAAATATTTTTTAACTAATAATATTTCTCTAATTTTTTTTTTTACACTAATTTGAAAATTAGCCCAAGAAAAGGAATGACAAACGAAGGAGGGATGAACCACTCCTGAAGACAGGTACATAGAACCACCCTACCACAAGCATGGGCACCTCTGTTAGCTGATCCTCGCGCAAATCTAATAGGAACATTTGAAAAAGAAGACAACAATTCTCTACAATCATCAATGATAACACCTAAAGGAGATAATATATCACTGCACCTAATACTCTAAATAATAGTCAATGCATCAGATTCCAAAATAAAATTATCCATGTATACCTCCTTTGCCCAACTCAAAGCCTCCCTTATACCTTCTGCCTCCTTTAGAGAATAGGACCCATGAATAGTCAGTCTAAACTCTTATTAATTAGTTTTGAGAAGTGCTGCAGAGCTTCTCTTCATGCTGAGAAAGCACTTTACAGGCTAAACTATCTTTTGATTTCCTAAGGCAGGATGGATTCTCTCCCAACGTTCTAAGGTTTCCAGGATTCTAGAGAAAGGTTTAGGCTAAAGTCAACCCATAGGCCATCTCATGCATGTCTTTTAAGTCATAAGTGCTCCCATGTAGGCGGGATTTTCTTCTATTTACGACATAGGTTTCCTTCCTTACATAGCCCGTTGTTTTAGTGCTATCTAGTTGAAGAATTTCTTGTTCTATTTTTCTGGGGTTTGAGTTCTGGTTGTATAAGTGGAAATCTAAAGAGGATATTGAAAGGTTTGCAAGCAAACAAATAACTTAGAATGAACCTTTTGTTAGTTTTACTTTTCTAATTGGTAGTTTCACAATTCTGCTACTGCAAAATTTATTTTGTGTTGGTGGAAGGAGATGTGACAGGAAAGTCATGTTTCAAAGTCCTCAGTGCGCATTTCAAGCCATGAGATTTGGAAATTATGTTTTCAGTGAATCCTTTGCTAAAGTTTCTTTTATCGTCTTAGCAAATAGGTATAAATGACGTTATTCTACAGTTTGCTATGCTGTAAGATATTGTATTTGGCATGAGAAATTTTGATATTCTCGGCAGATCTAGATGTTACGTATATCAATATTTAAAACATATCCAGATATAGATGTGCTTATAAAAATGAGCATGTGCAATTTTTTAGTAGGATTTTTTTTTTTTTTTTTGGATGGCAAAGTGTGAGTAGTGGGTATAGTTAAAAACAAAAAACTGCCGTAATGGAAAAATAAAGATAATGGGGACATGTGAATGGGATGGCCCATAAACCTATTGCCTTATGACTTAAAACTCGTGTTCTTCATGTCTTGTAAGTTGTGGCAATCCTTGGATACTAGGATTATGGGAAGGCATTAATCGGATTATAATATTTGCATATTGTATTAAAATTTATATATCTCAGATACGAAATTTAGATTTTTTTTTTGGAATGCAATATTTTAGATATTATTGAAATAATTAAAACTACTATTTTTTTATAGAATATGTCAAGTTGCTCATATTAATTAATTAGTATTTTTAATATGATATTTTCCTTAATCACAGTAAGATAGAGCTTTATGAATCATAATGATGTGCTATATAATCAATTAAAACTTCAAACAAAAGTATATTGTAAATAGATAATTATGTGCTAACATCTAGAAAATTCAAATACAATATCTTATACTTTCTCTATTTTATAATAGATATCGTTTAAGATTGTTGCACATATATTAAAAATTGTATTTAATAGGTGTTATTATATATAAAAAAGACTATGTTACCGTTAATTAATTATTTTTATAAATTATTATGCACTCTGAAAAAAATAATTATTATGAAAAAGAGAAATGGTAGAGTTGTAAAAAATTAATTAATATTCATTGATAATTGTAAAATGTCAAGTATTATGGAATAAAATTTCTCTCTAAAACGACATTTATTTTCAAATAGAGGGAGTATTGTATTTTTTTTTAAGGTGAGTAATAGAATGAATGTAGTTTTTAAGATAAAATAATAGCCATTAATTCAGATGATTATCTTTTATATTAATATTATTATTATCTTTCTTTTTAGATGACTAAGAAAAATATTACAAAAGAAACTATATATACCATGAATTCTGTGGATACGACTGTTTGGTCAAATGAGCTACACATCAACTTTTGTGATATTTGTATTCGAGCGATCCAACAAGGCCAATGTTCTGGTTCTGGCTTTGGAAAAAAAGGGTTGGCTACGAATTGCAATAAATTTTACAAATGAGACTAAATACATGTACACTAGACCACAATTGAAAAATAGGTGGGATGGAACTAGAGGTCAGTGAAAAATGTGGAAATAGTTGATTGGGAGTGAAACAGGATTAGGATGGGACTCAATGAAAAATATTGTAGTTGCATTTGATGATTAGTGGAATGAAAATATTAAAGAAAGTAAACTAGTACAAATTCATGTAGAATTTTCAATTAATTTAAAAAGTAGTAATTTTAAATTTTAATACAAATATTTTTTACAAGTATATAAAGGTGCTAAAAATTTAGAGAACAAGGTATTCCCTTAAACTTTTGGATAAATATAATCAGATGTTTATGAATACCTATGCTACTGGAGAACAATATATGCACCTTCATCTAGTTCTTTACCCAAAGACTCACACGAGAAAAGTAATGAAACACGTGAGGTGTTTGAAGGGAGTGAATCTTCAGCAAGTGACTTTGAGGATAGTTTAGATGGTATGCTTTATAGACAACAATCATTTGGTCCTTCCACATTCAATACACAAAACATAAATCTAAGTGTAGGTTTGGAAGATGATGAATAACGAAGAACTGGCAAGAGGAAGAAAATTCTTGGCACTAGTTCTAAGACAATAAATTTGAAAAATCAAAAACCAAAAAAAAAGAAAACATCAAGTGTAGTTTTGTTAGCAAATTCAATTAGAATAATGGTGATTACCGTTCAGAAAAAAAGGATTGATGTTTGTGCTCTCATGGCAACAAATCCACCAAACGCAAGTTATGCTGAAGTCATGACCGATGTATTGACTATACCAAATATTGTGAAGGGGAGTGACTTCCTTTATTTTGTTATGAGTTTACTAGAGCAAAAGTCAAACAGGGAGGCACATGCTATTTTAGGCAAGGAGAAGAAAGTAAAATATGATTGGTTACATTTTCACTATTCTAATTGGAGGAATCAGAAAAACTCTCCCTTCTGTCTTTTTATGTAGTTTCATTAGATTAATAACTTATTTTGCGATCATTTTGATATTTAATTTGTTATTTATTATTATAGTGATCTTTATTATTATTATTATTCATCAATTTAATAATGTATATATGAATTTAATCATTTTAGTTGTTAATTTATTTCTTGTTTATGTATATTTTCATTAATTTTTAAAAAAATTATATATTTATTATTGGTCAATTTTGTGTATAGATGACTTATGATGAATAGTGAAGAAAAGAATGATAAAACATCTACATTACAACATTATATTGATATGATGGAGGATGAAAATTGGACATATATGATTTGTGCAACAGGTGTTGCATGTGAATATTATTTTAAACATATATAAAAGGAACCTTGCATGTGTTCAAATCAAACAAGTATGATGTGGTTATCTGAGATACTGCAAAGTAATCCCAAAAGGTGTATCAATATGTTTAGAATGAATTAAAATTCATTGATTCAATTTTGTTTTTGAATTAGAATCAAATTATGAATTAGTTTCTTCTAAATGAACGTCTATCATAGAGAAAATGTGTATATTTCTATACACTATAGCTTTAGGTGCTTCAAATAAACAAGTTCAAGAAAGATTCCAACGTTTAAGAGAAACTATCAATAGAAATTTTAATGATGTGTTGAAGGCGATACTTCTTCTTGCAATGGATATAATCAAGCCAATAGATCCTGATTTCAAAGATATTCCTCTGCAAATTCTTCATGATAATATATATATGTCTTACTTTAATATATTATACTAATTATCATTATAAAATATTTTAAGATTTACATTTCGATTAATATATATTTATAAATATATTATGTTTGGTGTAGGATTGTAATAAATCTATTGACGAAACACATATTCAACTGTGTACTATGAATTTTATGGTTGTTTGTATTTTTGACTTGCAATTTACATTTGCATTGGTGGGGATAGAGGGTACAATACATGACTCTCAAATATTTTCAATTGCTATTAATGATGCATCTTTAAATTTTCTTAAACCACCTCAAGGTAATTTCTTAAATGAGTTATTTTGTTGTTGATCAATATATATTATTAATTATTTTTATTTTTGTTATTAATGCACTCACATACGCAAATAAATATTACTTGGTTGATGTTGGATATCCAAATGAAAATGGATTTTTATGTCCATATAAAGGCACGAGATATCATCTTCCTAAATTTGGACATGATAGTCGACCGATAGGACCAAAAGAAATATTTAACCATGCTCATTCATCTTTAAGAAGTTGCATTGGACTTTGAAGTTTGGAAAGTTAGATGGACGATATTGAAACTTATACCTTCATTTTCATATCCAACACAAAAGAATATTGTTCTTGCATCAATGGCTATTGACAACTTTATTCGAAAACAGACAATAATTGATTCAACTTTTAAACAAATTGATAAAAGTCTTGATTTAGTACCACAAAATATCTCTCCAGATGTGGAAGAATCAATTGTAGCTTATAATAGTTTCACGGATAAAGAAATGAATGCACTACGTGATCAAATTGCTTTTGATTTGATGAGAAATAGAATTTAGTGCTAAAATAATTTAAATCCATTATTTAATAATTTGTAATGACTTATACTATGACAATTGTTTTATTTTTATTTTTGTCATAATTTATTATTTGTTAATTATAAAATAATTTTAATGCTTACACCCATTCTTTAAATTTAATATATATTTATTTGTATGTTATCAATTTTTTTTTTCATTTTTGGTAAATAGATATATTTTCATCTCATGTAGAAATTTACATTTTATATTTATAAGTAAAAAATATAATGTCTCTTTTTGTCATTTTACAATTCAAATGCAATAATAGTTGCTAACTCATCAAACGCTCTATAATTACTGACTGTTGACCACTAATCACAGAATGCTAATTGTTTGATTGTCACCGTTAAACCAAACAAGTCCTAAAATATTCGATGCGAGATTGAAAAAGTAAATAATGATTTTACTTACAAAGTGTATTTTTTAGAGTTTTTTTTTTTTACTTTTTATTTATAAAAATATTTAATTGAATATCATAAACAACCGCTAAAAGCTGTCATTTAAGAAAGTGTGATTTAAAACTTTTTACTAATTAATTTTATTTTTATAAATCAAAAGACATAGATATCTTTAAATTTATTTATTAATAATTTCAATTTTATTGTCATTATTATGACTAATTTATTGTTTCACTATTTTTTAATAAAATCATTGTAACATTAATGATTAATGCCTGTTGTATAAATTTTTTTAAACAAATATTAAATACATGGTTTAACTTTTTTTTTTGAAAATTTATATTATTATTATTATTATTATAAAATTTTATTAACATTTGAATTTTATTTCTCATATTTTGAAATATATCAAATAAAAATATTAAAATTATAAAATAATATTTAAAAAGAACGATTTTTTTTGGGGTTTAAAAAAATGATTTCATTTGTCTTTTTCTTTGGCCTAAAAACATCTTCAATTAACTCTTTATTCAATCTAAACTTCTTATTATAAAAAGTGATTGAAGAAAATAAAACTCTAATTTGCTCTCTAATTTTAAATTATAGATTAAAAAGTGAGTTTAAGTCTTTACATATAAAAAGCCATAATTTATTCTCTATATAAATTGTAATTAGTATAATTTAGTTTTCTATACATTATTATTTTCTTTTCTATTATTTTTTTAAAAAGCTTTTTCTCTTTTATTTATAAATTAATATTAAATATTTTTATAAAATAAAATAAAATAAAAAGTAAAATATAAAGATCTTGTTATACTCAAATAAATTTATTTCTCTCCATATTTAAAAATTTCTTAATATATTATTTATTATTCAAAATATGCTCATTATTTAAAGAGCACAATTTGAGACGCTACAACGAAGATAAATTCAATCGCACTGTTCATAGGAATTATCGCCAGATGTTAGGAGTCAGGATGCCTCCAGGGTCGTATTACATGGTCAGTGGCATTCAGCGTTCTACATCAGAGCCATACGATCTTGTACCTCAACTACTTGAGCAGTTGAGCTTGCCCGTTGGCCACTGACCTCGACCTGACGTACTTGTGTCCGCAGTTGCGATCGCTGTAGCTTTATGAGAACTTGGTATGTTTGCTATGAACATCAGATGTTTGTTATTTTGTCTGAATGAATTATGGTGCTTTTTAACGTTTCATTCTATTGAAACAGATGAGTTATAAGAAATTATCTAACCAATTGATTGTTACAAATGTTGTTGGTTTTGCAATTCTAAGTTTCCGAAGCGAAACTTCTACTAAGTATGAGATATATTTTTTTTTTTCTCTTTTCCAGTTATGCTATTTGGCATAATAGACGTTGGAGCTGTAAGGAGTTTTTTAATAGCATTCGTTATGACAAGAAAACTTCTGTTGCATCCGCACATCATCAAGAGCTATCTTCAAGGATGTCTTATGGATTCTACTATCCAAAAGACCGCCTTAATTTCTTATCATGGCAGTGAATTTCTAGTTAATGAATGTTTTAAAAGGTTTCATGTCTTAGATGCATTCTGTAAGCAGCATCAGTTTGTGAATTTTCGACCTTTTTCTGCTAGCACTCAACCCGAACGGATATGTTGGGAAGGGTCCTCTCATTCTGTTCTTTTGAGAAAGCTTGAAGTTTCATTGAAGGATAACCGATTAGATGAAGCATGGGTGACTTTTAATGATTTCAAAAGGTTGTATGGCTTTCCTATGGATTCTTTGGTTAGCAGGCTGATCACCGAACTGTCCTACTCGTCTAATCGACATTGGCTGCAAAAAGCATATAATTTAGCCTCCCAAATTTTGAAAGAGAAGTCAGGTTTACTTCATACAAAAATCCTAACCAAGCTTGCACTCTCCTTAGCAAGAGCACAAAGGCCTGTTCCTGCTTCTATAATCCTAAGAGTGATGTTAGAACAAGAGAATTTTCCCCCAGTAATTGTTTTGAGGGAAATTATTCTACATATGGTGAAGACAAATATTGGGACATGTCTTGCATCCAATTGCTTGATTCACCTTTGTGATTGTTTTCTGCGTTTGACTGCAAATAGAATTGACCTTGCAAAGGACATAAAACCTGATACGATGATCTTCAACCTTGTTTTGGATGCTTGTGTGAGGTTTAAATTATCTTTGAAAGGTCAAGAGATATTGGAATGGATGTCGCAAACTAGTGTCATTGCTGATGCACACTCAATCATCATTATTGCCCAGATCTATGAAATAAATGGTCTCATTGATGAGATAAAGAAATTTAAAAATCACATTGGTCAAGTATCTGCTCCTTTTGTTTGTCACTATCGACAATTCTATGATTGCATGTTGAGTTTATATTTTAAGTTTGATGCTCTTGATGCTGCCGCTAAGCTTCTGTTAGATATGAATAAATTTTGGGGGTCTATTCCTAATAAAAAACCTAGGAACAAAATGCAAAAGCCTTACCTTGTGTCAATTGGATCTCAGAATCTAAGGGCTGGATTGAAGATACAAATTGTGCCTGAGCTGCTACAGAGGGATTCTGTCTTCAAAGTGGAAGATAAAAAAGAACTTATAATCTTTAATAATGGGAAGTTTCTCCCTAGTAATAGAGCACTGGCAAAGCTCATCCATGGCTACAAGAGACATGGGAGAATTGCTGAGCTCACAAAGGTTTTACTGAGCCTTCAAAAGGACTTTCAGATATTGATAGGATCCAATTTATGCTCAGACGTAATTGATGCTTGTGTCAAATTAGGTTGGCTCGAAATTGCTCATGACATGTTGGATGATGTGGAAGCAGCTGGAGTTTCCGTGCACTCAACTGTGTATATGGTACTGTTAAAGGCTTACTATAGCAGAGAGATGTTCAAAGAAGCAGAGGCCGTACTAAGACAGATCAAGCAGTCTGGATTAGTTACAAATTTAACTAATGAAGTAGCTGCTTCTGATGGTCTGTCAGAAACAGCAGATAATGCATCATCGCCTGTTATTAAATCTGACCTGGCTCGCTTCATAGTTCAAGAAATGAAAGAGGAAGATGTGAATCCTCCTACAGTATATGAGTTAAATTCTTCTATTTACTTCTTTTGCAAGGCCAAAATGATGGGGGATGCTTTTAGGACATACCAAAGAATGCAAGCAATGGGAATTCAACCTACAATGCAAACTTTTGCCTATCTAGTATATGGATATTCTTCGCTGAAAAGGTATAGAGATATTACAGTTTTATGGGGAGACATAAAAAGGAAAATGAAGAGCAGGAATGTAGTGATGAGCAGGGACCTATATGAATTATTGCTGGTGAACTTCCTCAGAGGTGGTTACTTTGAGAGAGTGATGGAGGTTGTTGGTTACATGAATGAGCATAATATATATACTGACAAGTGGATGTATAAATATGAGTTCCTGAAGCTTCACAAGAATCTATACAAGGGTATGACAGCATCAAAGACAAGAACTGAGGCTCAAATAAAGAGGCTTGAGTTTGTTCAGACATTTAGGAAATGGGTTGGCATTGATTGACTTTATTTGAACTTTGATTAAGTTATTAAAGCATTATTGTTGAAAAATTAGTTATGTTGTTTTTGCTAGAAGAAGATTATGGCAGTTCAAGCCAGTAAGGGCCGCTATCTTCCACTGTGCTTTTTCCCCTCTGTTTGTGCTTTGATGCCATTTTTAGGCACTTCAAGACCTTGCAGTTTGGCTGCTACTCCAAATTTGAGTTTCAGCCCCAATATTTCATTGTGAGTTGCTGTTTTGTAGTCATGGCTTTGTTAGGAGCTGTTCTGGAGTTCCAGTCTCATTCACAGTGTCCTGGAAGAGCTTGGCTTTCCCCAAATGCAATATGGTTTGCTATGCCATCACGTACGTTTCAATTTCGCGATTGAGTTTCTTTTAATTTGATGTGGTATGTTATATTTTGACTGTGCTAAATAACAGAGGCTGATTGGAGTGAAACCTCCTGTAATTACTTTACAATAGCTCATTCTGAAATAAAAACTGAGAAATAAAACAATGCTTCTTTACTGCCACTCTTTTCTAATGTAATTCATTGAATTTCTGCTTTGTTGCCATTCTCCATATGATATGTTTATTCTTTTTGTCAGAACCTCAAGTTAATGGAAATGGCAAAAACAGCATCTTCTGCTCTAATGCTCCTCATAGATATTTGGTATTTTACCAGCCTTTTGAATCTTGATCTTTTGAAGTTAAACAACCATACTGATCATCCAGATGAGATTATATCAGCTGCTGAAAATCTTATGCCTGTGGCAGTTGACCCAGACAAGTTATGTTTCCTATTGTGAAGGCAAGTATTGTATCTCTCTTATGGTGTAAGCTTTTCCTGGAGATTAATTGAAGACTAAGTTCAAGAAAACAATGTGATGACTTCATTTCTGTAAGATTTTTGTTTCTAGTTGCTTATTTGTTTTTCTCTAATTTTTTTGTATTCATATGAACAAAAAGGATCTGACTCAGTTGAAGGACTATGCCTTTGATGTTGATGAGGCTGATGAGGTAAATGCCATTCAATTTTATATGATGTCAGTGTTATTTATTGAATCATATTGTTGGTGTGACTGTTAATGCCCTTGATTTACTGTAGCTTGAGGATGTGCAACGTGCAACAAGGTTACAGGCTGTCAGATCAAAGTTTAGATACGTGTTGCAGTCCAACTTGATATGGGCAACCTGGAAGCGTAATTGACAGGTTTTACTGAGGATTTCCTAATACATATAATTTTTGTATTTTATTTCTATAATAATTTACAGCACTCGATGCAGTGCACCTGCTTCTCACACTGTTGGACTGTAAGTTAATTTTATACATGGGTCCCATATGAATGCGAATGTTAGATGCATTGCTCTGAGTTAATAATTTCACGTGTTTATGGTGTTTTGTCATTCAAAATTGTACTGGCTCCTCAAGCATTCAACTGTTCTTTTGTTAAGAATTTTAACTCATCCACATCTCATGAATTATCTCCATGCAACTGGTCTCAAAAACATTGTTCTTACCTCCACAATTTTATGCATTATTTCGTCTGAATTGAATGACAAGTTCAATAAATGTTCTGTATAAAGATTACAATTACGAACTTGTTTTACCTGAAAAAATTACTGAGATTTAAGGTGAATACTTTAAAAGGACTTGAAATTTTTTTAATGTTTGGGCCTCAAATTGAAACTGAACTTATTCTTAGAGCTTGGGCCTTATCGCACATAGTTGGAACACTCCGGTTAAGCATGCTTTTAGAGGGGAAAAAAAATTCTATTGCAAATTTACTGTGTTGGATGGTCTATTAATGCAGGAATTATATGATTTGGGTCATCAATAGCTCTCTGATGGCATAATGACCTGCAAAATATAAAATTTTGCATCAATTTGCAATTTTAGCCATAGCTTTTAAACTTTGCAATTGAGTTCTAGTTTCAAAAATCAGTTGCAATTTTAGCCTATTGACCAAAATTGGTCAAAATTGAGATTAAAAAAAAGTATTTTATGATGATATGACATAAAAATAATTATTTTCTTTTTTCTCCTACCTCCCTTTCTCTACCACCAAATCCTTACCTCCATCCGTCTCCTTTCAATTCCCTCTCTCTTTCTCTCCTTCTCCACCACCAAATGTATACATCCATCCATCTCCTTCCCCATCCTTCTCTCTTCTTGCTCTGAAAAGGAAGAAAAGCTTCCATGCCTACAGCAGCCATAGACTCTACAATTATGGTCAAATCATCAAGTGAGCTATCTCTACAATTATAATACTTAAATGGAGAAGAGAGGGTGGGGAGGGTGACGGATGGAGGTGAAGATGGGTGGAGGCAAGGTTTTGATGGTGAAAAGGGAGAGGAGGGGGAGAGAGAGAGAGAGAGGAGCGGAGTGGAGGGGGGAGAGGGAGGAGAGAGAAAAGAAGAAGAAAAGAAAATAATTCTTTGTTAATGCCATATCATCACAAAATATGATTTTTTAATTTAATTTTGAATACAAATTTTGTCAATAGACTACAAATGCAACTGAATTTGAAATTGGGATCTAATTGCAAAGTTTAAACGTTATGACTAAAATTGCAAATTTTTGCATTTTTCAGGTGATTAAATCCTCTCTGATTAGTGGATATTCTGTGGGCTCTAATTTCTTATACATGATCTTTTTATAATTAAATTAATTTTGTTTAATTTAATTTCAGGAAATCTTTATACCATGAGATTTTGGAAATTCCTGATGATCATTTTACTTCTCCCATTCATAGATTTGTGGATTTTCTTGCTCAGTATCAGGCGAGTTTCTTTTGTTCACATCGTCGTATTGTCATTATTAATGAAGTTCGGAGTAAATTATTGTTGATTATCTATCACAAGTTTAAGGCTATGTATGGTGCAACCAAAGTTGTAATCAAATCACGGGTAAATTACATGAGTTGTTATTTTGTTTGGTTGCATTACAAATTTGCATATAATGTAATTCCAAATACATCATGTAATTCTTAGCTTACTGCTTATTACATATAAGTTTGTATGTAATCATGACATTTATTTCATTACCCTTTTTTACTTCCACCCAGCAATATTCCCTTCCCCAACTGCTTGGGCACCACCACCATGTCACCACTACCACCCTTTCTTCACCAGTCACCATCATATGAATGAAATCGTAGGAACAAAAAATGCCTTTTCTTTGTGTTACATAGTAGTTCTGTTTTTGCAACCAATTATAGGATTGGAATGTTCAGTATATTTCATTACAATATATTTTTCATTTCATTATATCTTTGGTTGTATTTCATTCCATTACATCACCAAAAATAGCCCAACTGTGTATTACTAAACAAGGCAGTTGATTAGTTTTCTTTTCTTTTATTGTCTTTCAGCTTTCCTCTTTCTCAAATCTTTCTGTAGCATGCACATCATATGATAATTCAGTTTAGCTTGAACTTGTATTGTATCTGCCAAGAAAATCAATTAACAGGTATGTGTGTATACAGGTCAATGCTGTTTATAGAGGTAAATCTCCTCTCTGACCTGGCCTGCAGGAAGATATGTCATCAATAATTAACATGAAAAATAGAGTAGCAAGGAAGCTTGTAATTGTAGCATTCTCTATTGGATGATAGAAGCCAAAAAGAGAAGATATTTGACACTAATCCTTAGATTCACCAAAGATTGGATTGCAGCCTTACTACTAGTTGAGGTACGTCACAAGCATGAACTATTAGGAGAACAATTATAATAAATAAATTTACATTATTCGTTGTATATGTTTTGCAATTCAATAAATGGTATAGCAAACTGGATAATCGACAGGAGCATTGAATTTTTATACTTATTATTGTAGGCTTATGTTTTTAACAACCCAAGCCTTTTTCCATTTTTTTAGTTGTATCCAAAACTTTAAAAATAGGCTATTGTATCATAATTTGGCCTATTTATTTTCAACTCTATTTTAGGGGAAATTGATTGGAATAGCAGCTGCAGAAAAGGAAAAATATATGAAGGAAAAGGTGGTCGAAATGAAACCTCGAAGACTAGTTATTCCATGTTCTATTTTATTGAAAATTGCCATTTTGTCTTTATTATATAAGTTTTGCAATTTTTATTCATATATATGAATTATAGATTTTTACTGTAATATTGATTGTTTTCATTGATAAAGTTAACTCATTAATTCGTGTATTTAGAAACATAATAACACAAACACAATTGACTCATTGTTTTATTTGATTAGTACTTGTCAAATTTGAAAAATTATTAGAGTTAAAAAAATCATTAATTTTTTAACGAGTTGCTAAAAAAACCTAGAATTGGGCTTTTTTCAATTGTATTTCAAATTATATTTTTATCAATTAAATAATTTAATTTTAGATTTGTTTGCAATATTATCCTCAGGTCAATTTTCCGTCTCTTGGATGTTGGAAATTGCTTAGGTGGCATATAAAAACAATTTTTTCTTAAAAAAATCTCAGCTCAACTTCACTAGTCCATCTAAACTTTTTTAAAGTCATAGAGTTGGAGCTGAGCTAGAATTTTTTTTAAAGAAAAAATTATTACGTCCTAAGCAATTGTTGGTATCCAAGTGGCCAGAAAGTTCACCGGAGGATGCTGTTGTAAAGAAATGTAAAATTAAAATATTTTAAACAAATTCTGGAATAGAACTATAAAAAAAAAAAAAAAAAATCTAATTTTGATATTTTTTAGTAATTTGTTCTTAGTTTTTGAACATATATGTAAATATATTATACTTAATGCAAGTGGATTCTTTTTAAGGCATTTATTTATTTGTGTATGATGAATAAAAATTATTGTTCAATTTATATCATTTATTATTATTCATCTGTTGTGTCAGTTGTGACCTTAATTATCATTTTATGCAATGAATATATAATTTAAATTTAAATGTTAAACATCATTGAATATGACTTTTGATTGAAGAGATATCACTTGCTGCAGTTGGAGTTTCAAGCTTTTTGCATGGGTTTCTGTTGAACGCTTATAGGAGATGAAATATTAGTTCAGATAGAAGCAGCTCGTCCAGGTGATGATATTCTTTCCCTCAAGAAGGTTATATAGGGGAACAACAATCTCATGAAAGGGCTTCTTACCAAAGAAACCAAGACAATCCAAAAATGTTTCTAGTCATCTTGCTATGACTAGATTCTCCTAAGCTTGCTGCTAATTCATTGTTCCCTGAGGATGATTGACATGAAAGATTGCAAGATGTGACTTCTGAAATCATGGGGAGCACCAATTTTGGAAGAAAATAATTTCATTGCTCGAAGGAGAATCTTTATTAAGGGAGAAACTTGCCTATATTGGGTGCATACACCCAACCAATAAGAAAATTTGAATTGAATTTAAAATGGGTATGTGTGTCTTGACACTTAGGAATTATAATAATTTTCATTGGGAGTTAGGGGTGGTTACTTGGGTTTTAGTTAAGTGTATAAACAAATTATTGTAAGTAGTTTTTGCTCTCGATCAATATGTAATCAAAGAAGCATTATAATTTCATCAACTGCCATATCTCTGCCAAAGATGCTGAAAAATTCTGGAAGCTAATTGCTTCAAGGGCTTGTTGCTTGTGCTGGTAGCTGAGACTAGTTTTGGAGATTCTTTCAACTATTAGTAGATGAGGGAGCAATGCATATTTGAGGACGGATTCTTTTATCTTTAATTTGTACACACAAGTTTATACTCTATTAAAGACTTGAAAATTAATTGTTAATTTTATGTTTATGTATTGTGGTTGAGAAGATACATAGACTGAAATTGAAAGTTTATTTAATGATATGAATTTTTTTAAAACTATATATATATATATATATATATATATATGAATTTGACTTTTTTATTATCTAATACTTATATTATTTATTTGATTAATTATCAATAATTTATTTTATTTAAATTTAATAATTTTTTAAAAAGTTATACCACAAAATTAAAACTATGAATTAATAAATAATCATTTATTATAATTACCTTTGCACATAATTTTATGTTTTAAAAAATTTATTTATTAGTTTATTTATTTAATAATAATTTTATAAAATAATAATTAATTATTCACATAATTAATTATTTAATAAAAATAAATATTAAATTATTAAAATTTATTATTATAATCATCTTGGGTAATCGAGGGCTTACTATTAGTTAATTTTACTAATTGGAACGAGTAATTGGATATGAAAACACAAATTTGAAGTGCTGTAGTTTTGGAATACCGACTGTTTTAAAAGACATGCTACATAAATATAGTCGTGGCGTACTGACTGTTGACTGGTGATGTTGGTAATGGAAAGACAGATTGCTATCAAATGGTCGCAAATGGCAAAGCAATTTCGGGTATCTCCATAAATTTTGATTAATTTCAGTCTCAAAATTAATTTTAAATAATTGTTTATTATTTGTCAAATAATTGTGTATAGCATTGTCACATGTTATTATTTTATATTATGCAATATAAAATTATCATAATAAAAAATTAGAAACATTAATTGTCATATAAAAGAAATTTTTTAAACAGAAAATTAAAAAAATATGAACAGTAAAAATTTTAAATAAGAAGTTAAAAGCATATAAAAAAATTTATGAATAGGAAATTAGAAAAATTTTAAAAGTAAAAGTTCTAAACAATTTTTAAATAGGAAATTAAAAAACTTAAAAATAGAATTTATTTCAACAAGAAACTAAAATTAAAATTAATTCTTTTTATTATTCAAAATTCTAAGTATATAAAAGCTAGCGACAGTACAATAGATTATCAAAAATTATTTCATTTAAGTTTAATAAAATTTCTAAAATATATATATAAAGAAATGTGAAGGTGCATTGGTGGGGTAAATTTAGGAATTTGTCTATTGGACATATTTATCATGCTCGTGGGTTTTTTTTTTTTTTTGACAATTTTGTGAAGTAAAATCGATGATATGGTAGGCAACAACTATAATTCAATACAAGGCTATAGTTACTTCAGGGTTTGTATAGGAGTGGATTAGAGAGAGTTAAAGAATAAGATGTAAATAAAATTAAAGAGTTAATCTCTTTTATGAGTTTTTTTAAGATGTAAATGAGAGTAAATGGATGTTAACACTGTTTGGAAAGAAAAGAGAGGTTGGAAAAAGGAAAGGAGAGGAAACAAATAAGGGAGAGAAATGGCAAATTTTCTTGTTTGGTTGAGCTGTGGAAAGGGTGAGAAACGGATTATAAATAGTGAAATATTCCCTAGGACCACAAAAAATGAACCTCTTGTTTTCTGAGAGAAAAGATGGAGAATGTAGGATTGTGAAAATATTTTTTAATTACAATTACAAATATACCCATATAAGTTTTTTGTATTTTATAATATAAACTACTTGTTATAATTTTATTGATTAATTATAATAATAAAAGTTTAATATAATTCTAATATTTTTCTAATTTAATCCTACTATATTATAATATTTCTCTCATAAAAATTAATATTTATTTTTTATTAAAAATTTTAAATACTATATAGGATTTCAATATTTAGAGATATGCAAAAAAATATAGAATAAATAATTTTTATAAAAAGAATAACATGGAATTTCTCATTAGTAAAAGCCATAATATTAAGAGTAGAATAATAATTTTATATTAACAAAATTTACTTTTTTATTTTCTATTACTGTTTAAATAATAAAATAAATTTTTCTCTACCTTTTTCTCAGTTTCACAGCTTTCTAATAAAGTAGGTAAAATAGTATTTTTTTTCTTTTCTACATTTTTTTCCCACTCTTTTTTTTCACACCCTACTTTTTTTTTTTTTTTCAATGGAGGCTAAGAGGTTTATATTTATTTACTTTCAAAATATTTATTTTTCTTAACCTCCAAATCAGATATTAAAGGATAAAATAAAAAAAATTTTAAATAATTTCATTTTATTCATATTTTTAATTCTAGAAAAACTCTCGTACAATGCCTTAACTATTTCGGGTAATTGTCGATAGGATTTGAGTTTTCTTGTATTACAGGATAAACACTTAATCATTGGACACTAATTCGAGGATCCTGAAAGGTTGTTGAGTTGGTTATTGCGGTAGTTGGGTTCTCAGTGAAACGCGAGACGGACGTAGCTACCTATCTACAAGAGAAGTGGATTGAACAGGTTGGCCTTGTCCCTGGCCCATATCGGTGGTGTGAGCGTAAACCATGAGCCTATTTTACCAGCTTCTTTGCTTTTTGTTTGCGTCATAATACTTTTCTTTTTAAAATTTATTTATATTAGATATATACATTTAATTAACAAGATAATTAAAAGTGAATTTAGAAAATATAAGTATTTTTATTTTAAAAAATAAAATTATTATAATAATTTGTGTTGACAGTTAGAAATAATTGATTTAGTTGTCATTTATTTATTTATTGACTGTATAAATAGATTTTCTACATTCAACATATTTAAATTATTATGTCACTAGAATAGTAAGAGAGATTTCTGAATAATTAAAAATTTACTCTACTACATCTCCTCCGTAGACTTAAGAAAGTGAATTCAATTAAGACTTTAAAAATATTTATAGATTTTTTTTATGTGAATAATTGTTATATTCACAGATTTTTTTTTTATTTTTGTGAAATTTATAAATAATTTTAAAAATTTTTATTTTAAAATTTTTTTTATAAATATTGATAGATTTTTATAGATATTATTAGACTTTTCATTGATTTCTAGTGTTTCATTCAATTTTTTTATTTATTTTATTTACATTTTATTTTTGTAATTTTTAATTTTCCATATCCAATATAATCTTTAATAATTATTATTATTATTATTATTATTATATTAAATTACATTTAACTTTACTTTTTAAGATATAATATTACTAATATTGTTAATAATATTTTTATTCATTTTTTTATTTGTATAATCAAATTTAATATTAATATAAAACTGAAACACAGTCTGAAAATTATATTAATTCAAAAAAAAAAAAAAAAGCATTCATCATTATTCTAAAATAAAAGCTATACCGACTCAAATGGAAAAGAAGTCCAAAACATGCGGTAGCGTACCGAACTGAAACTTTATTGACCAGAAGGCAGGTGCAGAATTTATACGACGTCGCTCCATTAATGGAGTCTTTTCCCCCCAAATAAATTATTAGGTGAGGAGAAAAAAAAAAGAAAGTAATTTAATTTCATTATTTGTTGAAATTTTTTTACTAAACAGTAGCGAGATTAATTGCAAGATATTATAATTGTTGGCCAATTTTTAAAAATTTTTTAAAATAATTTTAGCTATCGATGAAAGATATTTTTTTTTTAAAAAAAGAAACTAGTTTAATTTCATTGTTAGTTTAATTGACTAATTATTTGTGAAAATTTTAAATGTAATTTTCTACAATTAATTTACAAAATTCTATTATCAATTAATAAAAATGCTTCCTTCTAATTTTCTATCCAAATTATGTCATGTCAAATATGCATTAGCTCATTTAATGACTAGTTTAAAATTTTTGAATTTAATATGTTTGTTAAATAAGTTGAATTTAGAAGTAATAATTTCTAACTCAACAAAAATTTAATTTAAATTTGTGTGAGAATTTCAATTGAATCCAACTCAAAATTAAAATAGATTTAAAATAATCTGATCTAAAATTGATTTAACGTGAAAATTAACTCGAGTTGACTTGACTCATATCCACAAGACAATCTTATTGACCTAATTTAAATTATTTAAATTATTTAAAATACAATATTTTTTAATAAATATTAAAATCATGAGTGATTCCTCAATCTAGTTTAAAATTTAAAATAATTTAAATTTCTTTCTATACAATAATTTTATTTGATTCAACTTACAATTTAAAGTAATCCAATTTAAATTAATTAAAACAATTAACTCAAAATTGATCTAAAATAATTTATTTATCACCTTTAATTAAACCAATAATATTCATCTATGAATACAAGTCTAAATGGAGTCAAAATTTTCTTAATAAATTTAAATGCCATATAACTTTATTTGTGAAGGGTAAAAGTTTAAAGTAATAATTTTAAAATTTTAAAAATCCTTTAATAATTTTAAAATTTTAAAATCCTTTTATATTTTTATATTTATACTCAATTTTTTTAAAAAAAATATATACAGTTTTACTTATAATTAATCAAACTTGTATTAGATATACCGCAACTTAATTTGAAGGTAGAGAACTTAAATCAATTATTGAAGTAATTGTTACTTTTATTAGAGAAATTTATAATCAATTCAAATTTTAAAAAAATAAAAAATAATTGAATTGACAAATAAATTTTAAGTGATTTAAAAAATAAAAAAAAATTATTTTTTCAATTTTACTGGATTTTAGATTCTACAAGTACTTTTATAATATGTATAGTAGTTATTCGATTGTCATGTTAGTAAATAATATTAGTTTTGTATTTGAATTTTGGCTTTATGTATTATTAATACAAATGGCCCAATGATTAAGAAAATGTAAAAGTATGCACGTATTTGCAATTATAACACAAATTTATAAATTTTACAATTGAAACTCATTTTTGAATTTTAATAACAATTATATCCTAATTACAAATTTAGGAGAAAAAAGTGTATTTACAAGGTTATAATTAATTGATAATTAATTGATTAAATAGTAATTAAATTATAATTGATATTTGACTGATAAAAAAATTAATTAATAGATACATAATAAGCACATTTATTTTCTCCTAAATTAGTAATTAGGTATAATTGTTATTAAAATTCAAAATGAGTCTCAATTACAAAGTTTATAAATTTATATTATAATTACAATTATGCGTATATTTTGAATTTTCTGAATCATTAAGCCATATAAATTTAATCAATTTTAAGTAAAACAATATATTTTAAAAGGTTTGGATATGATTAAAAAATACTAAAAAAAAACCTTCTTCTTTTTTTTTTTTTTTTTTTTTTATCATTATACATTGAAACTGTGAAATTTGAGGGGAGCTCAACATACTTGGAGTGACCTTTCCACAAGTCTTGTAAAAATTATAATCGTGAACTTAATATTATATATCGATTCTAAATTTTAAATTTATGGATTTTGCTTACTTATATGTGCCTCATAACATTCATCTATTTTCAATATAAAATTAAAAATCCTTGAACTATTCTAAGAGCTAATGACTTAAAAAATTGAAAATTATATGTGAATTTATAAGTTTGGTCAAAATTTATAAATTTTATAATTTATCTCAATTTTAAAAAATAATTTGCAATTTTAGCTTATTAATCAAATTTGGTAAAAATTGAAATACAATTTTTTATGACGATATGACTAAAAAAATATTACTTTATTTTTTTTCTCTCTTCATTATTAACCCGGCTCTCCATTCATCTTCTTTTTCATCCTCCTTTCTTTCTCTCTTTCTCTATCATCAAATTTTATCTCCAATATTTTTTGTACTCATTCCTCTCTCTTTCTGATTTTCTACCTGATCTGAAAAGCAATTAACTTAGATGGAAAAAGAAGGCAAGTGAAGAAGAGAAGGGTTGAGGTAGAGAAGGAGAGGGACAGAGATGGACATAGTAATACTTATTTTCAATCTCATTTTGTTTCTTTTATTTTTAAAAAAGAAAAATAATAGATTGAGAGAAATTTTAAAAAGAGAATAAATATGAAAAAGAAAAGAGGAAAAGAAAATAGATGAGAATTAAAAACAAGCACAAAAAAAAAAGAAGAAAAACTAAGAAAGAGGAAAGAGAGAGGAGAAAAGGTGGAGAAGAAAGAGAAAAAATATTTTTTTAAGTCACATCATATAAGAATATAATTTTATTATAAGTTTAAGTAATATTAGTCAATAAACTAAAATTATAACTAAAATTTGAAAATGAGATACAATAATAAAGTTTATAATTTTTTCCTAAAATTATAAATTTGTGTATAATTTTGAATTTTTCAAATTACTAGGTCATAGTCCAATATAAATTTCAGTTATAACAATTCTTTCATAATGCTAAAGCAAAAACATAAAGAAAATTTAATAGTTTATAAACAGAGTGTGTGTATATATGTGTTCAACGAAATTACTATAATGAATTTGTAATGAATCATTTTGAATGAATATATATATATATATATATATATATATATATATATATATATATATATATATATATATATAATCACAAATATATATAAAAATATTTTAATATATATAAAACACAGAGATATA
>CATIWR010249886.1:0-44471 GCA_949677035.1 Omphalea diandra
TTTTTGTTATAAATAGAGTCATATCCCACATCGAAAATAGACTAAAAGGGTGAGAAGTTGTTTTGTTATAAATAAAACCTTAATTCTTTTAGTTTAATCATCCCAAAAATTGTCTACTCATCTCTTAGGCAATTTTCAATATTTCTCTCTCTTTTGTAATATTTCACATTATAGTCCTTTTCTTAATGAAATATAATTTTGGTAGTGTCCGAGGACGTAGGCATAATTGGCCGAACCTCGTTAAATTCTAGTGTTCTTATTTTGTCTTTATTTTCAATAGCTATTTTGTAGGGTATAGTGGTAGTGATATATTGTGCTATTAAATTACTATTAGGGTGATTATGTCTAAAGAGATTGGGTTTTAAGTGGGACCACTTGTTTCCTGTGAATCAACTATAGTGTGGTTTTACAGTACAATCTTTCGCTCTCTATTCACCTATAAATTTATTAGGTGAATTTGGTGGGTGTAATATTACCTTTATTCTATAACACTAACAACTAGTAAAATGTCCACAAACGCAAAAATGGCATTCAGCAAATTTCAGATAACAAAAAGACATTTCGTTCCAAAGCTTTAATTTCGAATTTTGCAGTACCGACAAAATAAACCTTTTGCTCGCAAAGTTTTAAGCCATCTGCACACAAACAATAACTCAAATATACACGATATAACATCTCAATTTGCATAAATTAACTACTTTAAAAGGCATTAATTATTCAATTCAATCAAATCTCATCCAAAATTTAAGAAACTAATTGAGTAGAAAACAGATGACGCCGTAGTCTCAAATAAAAAACGGCACCAATCAATCACAAACAATTGACAAAACAAAACCCTAAAGGAATAAAAAGCCAAGTTAAACAGTAGAGATTTCTTCACCTCACGCCCCGAGTTATGCAACGAGGAGGAAGAAGCCGACTGCTTAGACTCGATACCGTCGCCGCCGGAGTCGGCGACAGGGATAAGAAACTCTCGATCTCTCTCGGTCCCGACAACTCGTCATCAGGATCGTAGATTTCTCATCGCCTATCACTTTAAGTATCAAAACGACACTGCATGTACAAATTCAAAACCCTCTGCTTCCCTGACTGACTTCCAAAACGACGCAGCTTCCGTGTCCGGCCAGACAGATGGAAAAGCAAAGGACGAAAGAGCTGTTTGTTTTGGAATGAAAATGAAAATGAACCAGGACGGGCAGCATGGTTGGAAAACGGAAGAAATGCAAGCTTAATAGAGATGATTATGTTGGAAAGTCGGGGTTTTTGAGGGTTAATTACTGTAACCCCCATGTAGTTTGCCATCTTTAACTAAGTTGCTCTTCATTCAATCTTCTACATTCCAGTCTCACATTTATTTTTACTATATTATTATAAACTTTTATATTAAAAATCTTGTGAACTTTACAATAATCTCCTTGTGTTTACAATATTTATTTTTTATAATATGAAAACAAATTTTCACATTTAATTTATTATACTATCAAGTTTTAAAATTATTTTTATTTTGATATTTCTATTAAAATTATTTAAAACTCATAATACTCCCATTGTTATATTAAAAATTTTTAATTTCATTATCTCTATTATTTTATCAATTTCATTATTTTTTTATATTTAAAATAATAACAAATAAACAAATTAAGTAAAATTACAGTTAAAGATATAGTAAAAATCATAATAAAAGTCAATCAATAAAAATTAATCAAAATATAATGGAAAAATATCTTATAGTGATAAAAATACCCATATATTCATACATATATGCTTACACATGAGAAACCTTTTGTATCATCATTTGCTTATTTACATCTTGAACTGCCCATATTTTTATTTTATTTTTTTAATGATTTTGATTACAGTGTGTAATTAATTAAATTTACAATTGATTAATTTATTTTTTATTTTTAAAACTGGAAAATTAATTTTAATAAGATTGATGAGATATTTGAATAGTAAAAAAAATTTAATAAGATTGATGAGATATATGAATGGTAAAATATGAAAAATTAATATAATGTTGAGAATATTATGGAGTTTTTTTTTTTTTGAATGATTTTAACACAAAATATCAAATTAAATAATAATTTAAAAACCAATCATCAAGTGAGATTGATAATTTTCATGTGATATTAAACAAATTAATTAATTAAATATGATGACTTATAAGGAATCGCAGTAAAAATCATAAATTTTTTAACAAAAAAGCTAACTGTAGTATAACAAAAGCAAATATGAATTACTAAATTATATGCTACTAAAATATAAAAGACGACTTAGTTAAATATTAAAAATTATAAAGATTTCATAGCAATTAATCCACGTTTTGATCTTCAAAAAACATATCAAGATAATGAAATTACACCATCTATCAATCAATTAATATGTATAACTTTTTAATGTTATATTAAATCTCAAACAAGTGACTACTATTTTTTTGTTAATATTTATTCAAAATAAAAAGTTTGATATTTGTTAAATTCACTGTTTAATAAAGAGATTAAAATTTTCATATGAAATTATCTGATTATAAATAACAACAAAAATACTAAAAAAATTATAAAATAAGCAATTAAAAAATATAAGACTAAAATAAATTTTTACATGTTATATATTCTAGAAATATATTACTTATTTAATCACATATTTTATATGAATATTTTTATCTTATTAATATTTTTTAAATAATATATTAAATTATAGTTGTGCAGAGTATGAATTATCTATTATAGTGTTACAAAGTATGGATTATCGACTATGATATATAATTAATTTTAATTTTAAATTTAATTTTAGATCAATGTTTACTATTCATTAAATAATTACATGTTAATATAATTTTTAAATAAGTTGTAGTACAATATATTTTATTTTCATGAATAATAAATAAATATTTTATTTTTTATTAATAAAAAATATTAAAAATTAACAATAGAGAAAAATTTTCCATAAAAACAATTTAATAATTTTAACAAGATATATATAAAAAATTTATCCATGTTAGTCATTTTTAGAATTTTTATAATAATAAATATTTAATTTTGTAATTAATAAGAAAAATTAAAAAACTAAAGAGAAAAAATCAATAAATTAATATCAATATATATAAACTAATAATGGTCTCAGATTTAATTTTAAATGAGTGATTATCATTTATCACTTAATTATTTATTTGATATAAACTTTAATATTTATTGAATTAATTATTTGACACATAAATGATTATAATTTTCATCAAGAACTATATAATTAAAAATAACTATAAATAAAAATAAAAATCATTAAAAACTACAAAAAAAGCGACTAAAAAATATAAAAATAGAAAATAATTTTCATATATTATCTATTTTAGAAATGAATATTAGTTATTTAATCGCATATTTTATATGAATATTTTATGTTATTAATATCTTTTAAATATATTTTGAATGATATGTTAAATTATATTAATCAAATATTTATTTTAAAAAATATAAAAAGTTTAGTGATAAAGAACATATTTGAAATTGAGGATTTTTTGATAAATAAGCAATTGAGAGATTTATAAATTTCATATGTAAACTTATCTGTAAAAAAATTATAAATAAAAATGTATCAAAATGAATTATAAAATATGTTATTAAAAAGGGTAAAATTATATGTATATAATATAATATAATATATATTAAGAAAAACATATTTTTATTTAATTATGTACATATTTTTAAATATTATAATTTTATTAGCATTTATAAATTTATTTTAAATAATATATTAAATTATAATTGGTGGAATGCATAAAATATCAATTAATCATATATTTCAGAATTTGTAATTAATTAATAAATTAAAATAAATATTAAATTTATTATTATAATTACAAGATGTATTATGTGAATTATTTGATTAAGGTGAAAATTACAATATTGATTACTTTATTACATTATAATGTGTAATTAATAATTCATTGTTTGATTAGATAAAAATTTAAATTATATTAAATTAAATATTATTGAATTAAATAAAATTATTATTTATTATTAAATTAAATAATATTATTTGGTGACCTTATTAATCCTGCCACTGTTTTATTAATTACTTCGCACATCAAAAATCATAGCATGCGAACGCTTCCAATTTTTTGTCATCCAAGGAGTCTGTGGTATTTGATGCTAAGTAGCCATCACTGGGCCTCATCGGTGATGGAACAGCCCAAAATATATATATGATAAGTAAGGCCCACAGGGCCCTACCAATTTTCACCTCATTATCCTTTCTTTTCAAATTTATTTTTTAAATTATTGAAATTAATATTTTAAAAAATATATTAGAAAAAAACATTGAAACATATGTATAATTTCACATTTTTTAAAATTTAGAATTATGATTTAATTTATAATATTTTAATATTCTAATAAATTATATGATAATTTTGAAGTACAAAATATTTCTACTCATAAATATTTGAGATCTGTTCTTGAGATCCCATATGTGTGTGCATGGAAGAAACATTATTTTTATTTTATATTTGTTGTTGAACACTTCATTACCAATAACAATAACTCTATCAATTCAACTTATGTGGCACAATTATATGAAAGTTTCTCAATTTCCATTACGTAGAAAATAAAATTATAGTTTAAAATTCATGAAGTTCTTAAATCCTAAAAGATATAATTTTCAATAAAAAATGAAAGAAAAATCTCTTCCATTTTTAACACTCTAAAAGCTCATCCCCCCACACCCAATTTCCCAACATCCAAACACTTTTCATCATTCATTACAATTGTGTATGAGCAACTGGACAAACAATCTGATTGAGCAGCTGCTAATTTAGTTTTCATGGAACATAGAGAGAAACAGAAAATTTTTTATAAAAAAACGGTGTTCAAAAATTTTCTTTCTGTGGCCAAACAACCCATTCTTTTTTCAAATTCACATTGTCGATATTTATTTCCTCCATCACCATTGCAACTAAATCCGCTCCTGCAAAGAAAACAGAATTCAAATTTTATCACCGTTTCAAATAATATTCTTAATTAATTCAATTAAATCTAATACAACTTCTCTTACAATCTCCCCTTCCTTGCTTGCCACCTCTTTTAATCTCTTATCTTTCGCCTGGCCAAAACTTCGCCATCTCATGCTCATTATAGTTGATTTGTTGAAGGGATTGTCTTGTTGGCAAGGAAAATTCAGCAACTTGACCCGCAGCCTCTGTCGCAATCATTGAAGCGGTGGAGATCAATGATGTTGTGGCCTCTTAGATCTCCATAAGGATGCCTTGCACGATCTATATCCAAAGACTACAACAACACTCATCCTTCTTTTTTTTTTTGGGATCGTTTCTATTTAATTCTTTTAGAAGTTCAACAAGATAATAGTGATTCAAATGTCTGTAGTTTAAACAAGAAAATCAGATGAGAGAAGAAAATAGATCAAATATACTTTTTTTTATTTTCAAATTTTTTTTAGTCTTTTTTTAGATGAAATGAAATTTCATTAAAATTAAGACTCAAGTTTTTCATCCATTGATACAAATAAAGCAACACATACTCGTACGTCATCTAACCAAATGAATTCAACATCCACATTATGAATGAAATAAGCTAAATAGTGTCTCACTTAATTTGCCTCTCTTCTTACATGCTTAAAACATAATAAATTTATCACAAATACGACCCATAAAATGTCTCCCACGACTAACTTCACATTCATGCCTATATTGCCTCTTCCCATCACTACATTAATTAAAGCTTTCGAGTCACACTCCACAACTAAATTATAAACACTCGATTTTACCAGCCTTTCCATAGCCCATCTCAAAGTAATTGATTCAACCAGTTTACTATTGTCTTGAAGTTTTACCCTACATGCACCAACAACTAACACCTGCCCTTTATGATTGCAAACAACAAATTCAAGTCCTATGCTTCCATCATTGAAGATAAAAGCATCAGTTTTAAGTTTTCTTCATCCTACACATGGTTTCTTTCATTCACTACATACTAGGACATGAATAACTTTGGCTACCTTTGACATTCTTGATATTCCATTAGTAGACTAACAGGTCAATTAATGCACTCCCCAAGATCGGGTTGTTTATTCTCAAAATTAACTAAATTTCTCACATACCAAAGGTACTGGGCACTCATGCAAAATATCTCCACAAATTTAGGTGATTTTTGATTCATTATATTACCCAAAAGGCACTTGAAATCATCTACATTAATCATGCTAAAATCCAATAAAAGAGGACAAAAATACCACATTAGTTAGAGAAACGACGTGTAAAAAATATATGACTCAATGACTCATGTTGTTCTCCACATAAAGCATATATAGAGTCTATTTGAATCCCTCTACGAACCATATTTTTTTAATTGGCAGAGAATTATGGCAAGCTTGCCAAAGAAAATGGCGTACCTTAGGAGGAATATTAAGTTTCCACAAATTTTTCCATAAGATCTCAACCATGCTTGATGAGGCTATCATCTCCCTACTTATCTCTATTATATTTTTTGCAAGATGATAAGTAAACCGGATGGAAAAAAAAATTCAATTTCTTGTAAAATGCCAAACACGATTGTCTTTGGGAAGTTGCAAATTTAATGGAATATTGAGAATCTGCTCATACTCAGATGGAATAAAATATTGCCGTACTAGATTAGTGATCCATGTCTTATTTTCCTCATCAATAAAAAAGCACATTGGAGTATCAAATGGCACATCTATAAGGATTTGTTGTGGCACCTCAAAATTGTCATTCCTTACCCACCTATCCATCCAAGCTTTGTTATCCATTCCATTACCAACTTGCCAAGCAGTAGCTTCTCTTAATAAAACTTTTGATGCCAATAAGCTACACCATAAGTAACTTAGTTAGTAGCCTAAACCTATCATATCCTAGCTAACCCTTGTGAAATATTTTGCCTTTAAAACTTTGAAAGCCAATGATTAGGTATCTTCCCTCAATCTCCACAGTTGTTTTGCTAGCATTGCTAAATTAAAACAATGTAGATCTCCAAAGCCCATACCCCCTCCATCCTTAGAGATTGTTATACAGTTCTAGCCTGCCTAGTGTGTCTTCCTCTCTCCTTGAGTATGCACCCACTAAAATTTTGCTACCGCACTTTTAATTACTTTGCATACAGATATAGGGAAAAGGAAACAACTCATGGAATAAGTAGGAATTGCTTGGATGACAACCTTAAACAAAACCTCCTTACTTGCTTTGGATAATGAATGCTCTTTCCACCCCTTTAGCTTGTCGAGTATTCAATCTTGGATATTCCTGAACACCTCCTTTTTAGACTTACCAGTTAGAGTTGGTAAGCCTAGGTACTTATCATGTCTATCAACCAATCTCACTCCTAACCTGCTATAGAGCTATTGCTTAAAATCATTAGGCAAATTTTGACTTGTGGAGATTTCTGACTTATCAAGAATAGTCTTTTGCCCTGATGCCTCCTCATAAATATGAAGAATTTTAGTAATTTTATTCACCTCCAGGAAAGTGGCTTACATGAATAAAATACTATCATTTGCAAAAAAGAGGTGTGAGACTCGAGGAGTGCTTCTAGCAACCTTCATGCCATGAATGAAGCCATCTATCTCTACAAACCTAATCATTGATTATAGACCCTCTATATATAACAGAAAAAGAAAAGGAGAAAAAGGCTCACCTTGTCGAAGACCCCTTTCAGGATAAAAAGTTTGGTTAGGCACACCATTGATCTATAAAGAATAAGAAACGAAAATGACACACTGCATAATAAGACCAATTAAAGAAGCATGAAAGCCTAATTTACACATAATGGATTTCAGGAAGTGTCACTTTACCCTGTGTTACGTTTTACTCATATCTAACTTTAAAGCTAAAGTACCTATCTTCCCATTCACCTTTTTTTTCATAGAGTGAAAAATCTCAAAAGTAACTATGACATTATTAGTAATTAGTCTACTAGGTATAAAAGCACTTTGAATGGGTGGGATTATATGTGGAAGAATTAATTTTAATTGACTAGCAACAGTTTTGGAAATGACATTACACAAACTTATGGGTCTAAAATCCTATGGACATTTAGGTGATTTCATCTTAGGAATAAGCATAATAAAAGTATGATTAAGGGAAACAAGATCATCACCATTATTCAAAATGTTAAGGATTATATGGACAACATCATGGCAGACGATATGCCAAAATTTTTGATAAAATAAAGCAGACATATCGTCAGGTCTTGACGCTTTTGTTGAATGCATCTGTATCAAAGCTTTATGCACCTCATCAGTAGTATATGATCTCAACAGTAGAGAGTTCATTTCAAGAGTTACTTTAGACTCGACGGTGTCCAATACTTTATAAATATTGCTAAGTATAACAGATGTAAAATACTCATAAAATAATCTATCATAATCCTTACAATATCTCCCTCCTTCTCTACCCATTGGCCATTTGCATCTTTAATCCGCTCAATTTTATTCCTTCTTCTTTTTTGATTTACCTTTATATGAAAAATGTAGTATTCTTATCGATATCCTTAAGCTAGGAAACTCTTGACCGTTGACGCCACATTGTCTCCTCTAATTTTAATACCTTTGAAATCTCTCATTTTAACTGCTTTACCTCCCTCATATTCTCCTTATTATGAATATGTTTTTGTACTTGATCTAACACCTCCCTTAAACTACACAAACTCCTTGTCACACTCCCAAACACCTCTTTATCCCATCTCTCTAAAGCATACCTATATTTTTTTGTTTTGCCTCTATATCTTGCCCTTCAATCTCACTCATCTAACTAGTTCTAATCACCTCCTTAACCCCTTCATGCTGCAACCACATTTTCTCAGAAAAACCTTTTGTCTATATCTCTTACACCCCCGCCCACTAAAGATGTATGATATACTAAAATAAATAGACATCGGACAATGATCATAATGAGAACGAGTTAGGTGTTACACTTGAAAATGGGGAAATAAGCTACACCACTACTCATTAGCTAAAACTCTATACAGTCTTTCATGAATATTTGCATTGCCACTCTACCTGTTTGTCCATGTAAATTTATATCCATCAAAACCCAAGTCCATGAATCCATAACCCTCCACTGTTTCGCTAAAAGCCACCATCATATGGTTTGATATGATATTACCACCCTACTTCTCAAAAAAGAACATAATTTCATTAAAATCCCCTACATATAGCCATGGACCACTGATAGTCCCATGAATAGCCTAGAGAAGATCCCAACTACACCATTTTCTATCCTGCTCAGGCCATTCATAAAAACTAGTAAATACCTATTTTTGATCAACCATCATAAACATATGATTATCTAAATAAGATATCAAACACAAATCAAAAAAAATATTTCAAAGCATACACAAACTGTCTTTCCTACAACTTTTATCCCCTTTAACCATAAAAACCAAAATATTTACAATTCAACTCTATGGTTTGCTGATGAGACAACTTCATTTCTATTAAAAATATAATTGTAGGATGTTCAAAGCGCACAATCTTGTGTAACACCCGAACTGTCACTCGGTTCCTAAGTTCGTGACAGTTCCGACATAGTGTTTTCATGGCTCTCGATAGGGCTAAGACTCGACACCCACCATTCGAGAATTCTCTTGAAATATGACAGCCATATCTGCCACTTTCGACTTTTTTAGACACACATTATTTAGTATGATAGCATCATCCACATTGTTCTTTTTTCACCTGCCACATTGTCACTCTCATGTTGTATCGATAGTAATCTTTTGTCATCCCTAGGAATTATTTTAATTGACCTTTATATCCAAAGACTATAACAACACTCATCCTTTTTTAGGGGGGTCATTTCTATTTAATTCTTTGAGAAGTGCAACAAGATAACAATGATTTGAGTTTTGGTAGTTTAAACAAGAAAACAAGATGAGGGAAGAAAATAGATCAAATATTCTTTTTTTTATTTTCAAATTTTTTTTCTAGTCTTAATTAAAATGAAATTTGAATTTCTAACTAAAAATTTAATTTTAGAAAAGTCAATACCACTAATAACAATATATAAGAAAAAATATAGACCTAGTTTGGTTTAGTAGCGATAGTTAACGATGAGCGTTTAACTGTTAATGATTAATATTTACTTGTGAGTGATTAATAAATATAAAATATTTAATAATTTAATGATTAAAATGCAATTAGATCATAAAATAATAAAAATAATTATTTTTATATTTTAATTAATTATATATGAAATATAAATTCATATAATGAATAAGATTAATACTAAAAACATAAAATTAATACTAAAAACATAAAATACAAATATAAACATTTATATTTCAAAATTAGAAAAATTAACTGCAAATATTTCATTGTATTTTATAAATCTTAAACGTTAAAATTTCAAATTAAAACGCCAACATTTATCAAATATTTTTTTTAATAATTGAATACTTAATCGTTGAATGTTAATAAACAAATGTCAAACGAAGCAAACATATAAAAATGACTCAGATGTTACATTAATTAAATAAACCGCAATATATCATTTATCATTAAATTATTTAACAGAGTAAAATTTAAGATCTCCAAATATATAAATTAAATCGCAATTTTAATTTTCAAACTGAACAAATAAATAATAGTTTTATACTGTTTCTAAAATTTTCTTAATACGCTAATTTTATTTAGAATGTGCCTTTAAATTGATTAAGAATAAATTTAATCTCAATTAAGATACCTCTAACTTAGTATCAAAATACTCTACCCATTCATAAGAAAAATTGATTCAAGCACTTGTTTTAATTTTTTGTTTTTAATGCCAGAACCGGTGAACGACAAGGAAAGTTGCCCAATCATACCTTTCAACTAGAACAATAGTATAACCAAGTTATATGTGTGTGTGTATATATATATATATATGATTAAATTATCAGTGAACTAAAATTGTATTAATTTATTTAAGTATTATGGTACAATTAATTTTTAAATTATAATATACTCGGATGAAAGAAAAATCAAAAGTAGAAAATAAATTTATTATCAGAAATTGATCATTACATAAAACAAACCAGAGCCAAATATTTATGAACAGAAGGAATACGATAATTAATGTATGATAAAAAAAAAAAAGAATATGGACAAAAAAAGGCAAAAATGAAAAAAAAAAAAAAAAAGGAAAAGAAAAAAAGACGATCTGACGTCTTTGGTTTCTATTTCTTCTCCGATTGGACCAATTCCCTTTAAGAGAGACAAAAAAGTCTATGACCTCACTGAAAGAGGAAGCCTAATAGGCCTTGAATTAACACTTCGTGGGGTTGGACTTGCAGTCGGACCCAAGAATTCTGCATATATGTCCATGAAGAACTTGTCTACTATGTCCAAATAGGCAGGGCATGTCAACCGAGAATAGTAATGGAGAACTTCTTCTATGTCCAGTACATGATCCACATTACTTATATCTATCATCTCTAGATCTTTGAGCTTCTGTGAAACCGAAAAACTCCTTTCTTTATAATCACTTGAACTATTTCCTTGCCATCTTTTCCCTGCCTGAAAACTCTTCACTGATTTCGCCTTGGAGAATTTCATGAAACTTCCATTAATTAGGGCATCATCTTTTTCTTGTTGAGCTGGTGGCGATGGTGGTGGTGGTGGTATTATCTTATTGCTCTTGATTTCCTTTTTGGCTTTCCCTTCATGGCGATCTTCCCACCTGTGGCTGATGTCAGTATAGAACTTATCCAATTCGTTATTGTTGTTGAAGCTCGTTTGGATGGCAATATTCATGGCATCGGCGGCAAGAGGAGTATAAGAAGAATAAGGGTTAGTGTAGGGAGAGGTTTTGGGCATCCTCAGGTAAGAAGAAGAATCAGCTGAAGAAAAGAAAGACTTGAAGGTTTGTATGGTTTTTTGGAAAAACTTTTTAGTGTTGGAGAAGGCGTTCCTTAGCAGCATTGTTGGTGTGGGTTGTTACTCGTTGATTGTAGGTGGGGAAGGGTAAGTGACCAAGCAATGAAGGTAATCCTTTTTTTTTTTTTAAGCTATATGGGTAGCGACGGTCTTAGTGAAGAAGGTTTCTTTATAAAGGTGATAAAGGGAGATGTAGGGGAGGAGCCATGAAAGATTCTTCTTCTTGAACTTATTAAAGAGAAAAGAGAAAAAAAAGGAAAGGAACAATCAATCAATGGCCAGCTCTGATCTCTCCATGGTTTTGGATTCCCACTTGATGCAACTTTATGTTTTTATTTTGTCTTTACACGCTCCTTTTAATATCTTCTGTATGTCTCTTCCCTCAGAAATGTTAAAGCTTTTAGGGTTGATTTTTTATTTTATTTAGCTTTCGTACTGTCTGATACTTATGGTGTTTTCACATCTAAGATTATATTTGATCTTTTTCTTTTACATTAGATATAAAATTTATCACTTTTGTATTTAGATTTCATATGTTTTTTTTTTTTGTTTATTTTCTATATCTCTTTGATTCACTTTTAGTATGCTAAAAAAATTATAACGAGTCAAATACGGATTTTATGGTAACAGTAACTATATTAAACCGTGTTTTACTCATAATTTAAATACAAAATTTCTCTATTTTAGATGCAAAATTTGTTTAATTTTATATCCACTTTCTATATAAGATTTCAATCAATTACACATCTAAAATTTAGATATAAAATTTGTTCACAACAAATATAAAATTTATTTATTTTTTATTTATATTTGAAAAATTTTTGTTTTTATCATTATAACATATGAGGAACCAAACATGACTTTGAATGTTACATAAGTGCAAGTATGGAACCGCATAATACCTGCACTTATTATAATTTTAAATATTTTGATTTTTATCTTTAGATTATTTTTAATTATTTAGTGATTTTTTAAAATATTCATAAAAAATATTTTAATAATTTTAATATGAAACATTTATTAAACTTTATTTTCTAATCAAACAAAATAAGATTAAATTATTAATTTTATTTTATTATACTTTAAAAAATCTTATTTTACCCTGCCCTCTGTGTTTTCAAATTGATGTGACGTAGTGATCGTTTATTGGCTTGTGCCTACACCCGTCAACACCTATTATATGCATAATTGATTATGCACACACTAATTAACGAACCACTATCAATATAAATTAGTGCTACTCTCTTTTTATTTTGCATTTAAATTAATTAAAATTAAGAAAAAAATATGTAAATTTAAAATTTTTCTAAAAAATAATTAATTTGGTGATTTTAAATTTGTGGAATTAATGCAGGAGATTGAATAAGAATTAAAACTTAATAAACCCAATACACATACAGGCGCAACATTAACATAATGCGTTGGCATATAAAAACAATTTACCCGCATCCTATTAAAATTTATCTTCATATATATTAACCTAATTAGATAGAAAGAGCTCATAGATCAGAGGTGTAATCTGCTGTGGGAAATTCAATCATTTGTGTGTCTCTGTTAATTGATGGAATTAGGAATCACATTGTTTTCTTCCCAATTGGATTGTCTGCTGCTCAATAAGATATATATTAGCCATAAAATTAATGGACCATTAAGAAGATAAAATTCCCGTCAATCACGGAAGGACACTATTTTACACCTTTTCATTAAGTCAAAGCCAACACTAAATGCCATAAGACCACTAAAAATCGTCCTACCATATATCCACCGGCAACCCACTTTTTTTTTTTTTTTTCTCCTAGCCAGGGCTTATGTACATGTAGCAAACTGACCCTGTCTTTTTACAAAATCAAAGTATTCTACATCTTCTCATATATATATATATATATATATATACCATGCATACTTATATATATGTGTATCATTATTACTAATTTTTATAATAAGAGCTAGAATAATTATTACTAATTTTTATAAAAAGAGCTAGACTAATTATTAGGGTCCTTATTATTAAATTAAGTTGTTATTTGCTTTCAACATTTCATATCGATATGTAATTTTTTATTGTAAAATTCTATTAATATAATTTTAATTAAATTAATTTATCATTGACATGTACATATAATAATTCAATCCTTAATTTTGTTTCCTTTTTATTTGAAACGCATTGTGTTAAATTTCTAATTTAAATGAGAATTATATATTTAAATGCTCTGTAATTATTGTTTTCATTTTCATTTCTTTATTATTTTAATAATTTATTAATTTTAACTTGTCATTTTTTACTTTTAGATCTTATTTGTGATTATATAGAATGTTTATTGTAATTTTTTTTGTTTTAAAATAATAAGTGTCTATCATTCATATGTATTTAATAACATGAATTTCCTTTGGCAATCAAATCTAATTGAGAATTAAATTATTTTTAAAACCAAAAAAAAAAACCACAGATAAAAAGATCGGGAATAAAGAATATGAAAGGTGGAAATTATGATTATGTCTGCTTTTGTGCTAAAACTGTTGGAGCCTAGCTTGGATTTACTCTTTAGTTTAGAAGGAATTTTTGAACTATTTAAAGTGCAATTATTAACCATATGGAATCTTTTATTTGCCCCACCACAATATCACTGATTAAAATTTATTAGTATTATAATAGTCATAGATGATAAAATTTTTACATTAATGAAATTTCAAACTGGCGTTTGAGCATAATAAAAAGCTATATACGTGACAAAGAAAACCATAAATATATTAATGACCAGAAAGATACAAACCCATATATAGTTTTGCCACTACAAAGATACAGATAAATATGGTTACTTTGATTCATCTATATACAAAGAAATACAAATTAACCAATTAGTACGCATGCATGACGTACTGTCTTCTTCTTTTTTTTGAAGTATAGAAAGTAGAATGATTCATTAAGTTGGGGGCACCAATGAGAACGAGGTTAATGATGACGATGTAATCGTTAAGGTCCAATAGAAGGAGATGGTTAGGGATAGTTTGCAAAGCTTTCATAATAATGCTGAACCAATGGCAACTGTCCACGAGTTTTAGAGTTCGGAAGCAGTCTCCATCTCAAGATTTATGTACCTACTCGGAATCTGCATTCTTACGGTTCCTAATCCTCACTTCTTTTTCTCGTCAACATTGAGCCACCCAGCTTTTTTTAGCCTGTTTTCCTAATTCTAACCACTCCTTTAGACTTGTGAGCAATGGTTTTTTTTTCTTTAAATTGACTTACTATTAGTACACTCGAGCTTAAGTTGGAGCTCTAGTTCAAACTCCAACTATTTTAACAGATGAAAGAATCGGGTCGGGTTCAAATACGATCATAAAAGCTTCCAAATATAATTGAACCTTTAATCATTCTACCATTTTATCCTAACTGTATAATAAATCAATAGTTATAATTACAGTCTTTATGTAAAACAAATAAAAACATCGATAATCTTAAAAATATTATTTATTATCATTATATTTATTCATAATTAAATGCTGAAGTGTGTATATATACACACATTATTTTTATTATAATTCATATATAATTTCCTAGACATTATCAAACAAATTTTTTTAAAAAATATAATGTATATTCACTATCATATGAAATGATAGTACATAAAGTAAATATTTATTTGACCCAACAAATAATAACATTGTAAATTATCATGAATGATTATTATTACAGTAAAAAAAAATAACTTGTATATTACTCTCGTAAAGTTATCTAGTTGTTATGGTAATTTTAAAATTTTCAAGGAGCCCAATTGAACTAGCGTATCCAAAAGCTATAGACTGTAGCTTTAACAAATTCTAAAAGTTTTTTCTTTTCCTTTTGGAGGGAATTTAGAAATTCTCAACGTTGGCTAGAAGTTATGTGAAAATTACACCAAATAGATGAGTTAGGTGAATGAAAAAGATAAAAAATATAAATACCTAAAATTAAAATACTAATAATAAATTTATCTCCAATATTTATAATTTTCAAAAAAATTGATTTGGACGGAATTTTGATAAATATAAACTCAAAATTTATTAATAACTGAATTGAGCAAAATAGAGAAAATAAATTTTTTTACCTTAACAAAATCTCATCTTCATTAATGTGTAACAAATTTTCATCATCAATAATATATCTCTTTTATCATTTCCTAAATCAACTCCATAAGAAAAGGAATTGCAAATTTGTTGCCTAAAAAGCAAGAAAATCTCCATACCTTAATCAACTGAATTCATTAAATTAAGAAATAACGTTTTCAAATCGATTTTATACTATTATCGATTTTTCTTCTCAAATATGATTTCTTTTATCAAATTTATTTACGTTTCTTGAATTTGATAATAATAACATTGTAAATTATCATGAATGATTATTATTACAGTAAAAAAATAACTTTTATATTACTCTCGTAATTTTATCTAGTTATTATGGTAAATTTAAACTTTTTAAGGAGTCCAATTGAACTAGCATATCCAAAAGCTATAGACAATTTTAACAAATTCTAAAAGTTTTTCTTTTCTTTTTTGAGGGAATTTAGAAATTCTCAATGTTGGTTGGAAGTTATGTGAAAATTACACCAAAGAGATGAGTTGGGTGAATGAAAAAGGATAAAAATATAAATACCTAAAATTAAAATACTAATAACAATTTTATTTTAAACAATTATAATTTCTAAAAAAAAATTATTTGGATGAAATTTTGACAAATATACGATTAAAATTTGTTAATAACTAAATTGAGCAAAACACGAGAAATAAATTTTTTTACCTTAACAAACTTTTATCCTCATCAATGTGTAACAGATTTTCACCATCAACAATATATGTTTTTATCCTTTCCTAAATCAACTCTATAAAAAAATGAATTGCATATTTGTTACCTAAAAATCAAGAGAATTTTCTTATCTTAACCAACTAGATTCATCAAATTAAGAAATAACGTTTTCAAATTGATCTTCCACCATTATTCATTCTTCTTCTCAAACATGATTTTTTTTATCAAATTCATTTACGTTTCTTGATGGATAAAATCAATAAAACATATAATTTTCTTTGCACACAATTGTAAATTTATAAATCTATTTTAGAGAGATTAATTTTTCATGATATATGTTTCACTTTAAAAATATATTTAATATAATTTTGAATATTTGTTTTATTGTTTAGAATAAAAAAATAATGAGTTTTATATATTGTGGATAAAAATAGTTAAAAATGAATGTATTTAAACTCAAAACTAGTCATAAAAGAGGAAAAAAATGAGTTGCTAGATATTGAAAATAATATTTGCATTTAGTTATTTTTACACGGTAAAATGTTTACAAATAATTTATTTTTTGTTTATTACTAGTTTACAAATAGTTTATTTTTTGTTTACTTTTGAAGACAATATTTGCGTTTAGTTTTCCTTACACAATAAAAATGTTTACAAATAGTTTATTATAAATTTAATTTGGTTTATTATTGGGTTATAAATGACTTATTATTGATTTAAAATTATTAAAAATTAAATACATAAAATAGTTTGCAGGAAAATATTTATTTTGTGGTTTTTTTTGTTGATGCAACTATCGATGAACAAAAATAAAAAATTTGAAAACACTATTTGTGTTTAGTTTTTCTTACATAATAAAATGTTTACAAATGATTTATTATTGATTTATTTTTTATTATTATTGGGTTATAGATGATTTATTACTGATTTATTTTAGTTTATAGATGGTTTATTATTAATTTAAAATTATTAAAAATTAAATACAGAAAATAGTTTGAAAAAAATGTTTATTTTTTGTTTATTTTGTGTTAATACAGTCATCAATAAATTAAAAAAAGAAAGAAAAACAATTAAAATTTAGATATTATCTTCAACTTCTAATAAACACGATTTTCTCTCTCTTTATGACTAATTTTTAACTCAAAAATATTTATTTGTCAACTATTTTTCATCCAAAATGTATAAAAACTCATGTTTTTTTTATTATAAAAAATAAAAACAACTACTAGATCTTAGAAAATAAAAATAAAATCTCATATACATCTCGTTTTCATCTTTTTCATTTTTTGAAGAGAAAAAAATGAGTGAAAGAAACAAAAATAAAGAGGAAAAACAAAAATATAACTAAACGTAATAATATAAGCGAACATAAACAAAAATACACCGAGAATTTAGGTATCATGATAATGAGAGAATAAAAAACGGTGCAACAAAAAATGTGATCTAACTTAGTCAAATAATATAATGTGTAAAAATACAAAACAAAAATAAAAAATGGTGTAAAAAAATAAAATCTTTAGCAGATAAAAAAATGGTTCACGGCAATTTCTCAATTAAAAATTGAAAAGTGAACTCTGATCCATCTCCATCTTCTCAACTAAAAATGGTCCAGTGGTCCACACTGAACCCCCTGACGTGGCTTCCTAATAAAAGAAAATTCTAGAAAGAAGAAGCTTTGCAGCCCAACGTATGCTTCATTAAACAAGTGCTAAGGTTGGGTCGCAATAAGTAGAAGCCCAAAAGAAATGGGACTACATGTCAAATTGTGACAGCGAGAGAGAGAGAGTGAGAGAGAGAGGCGAAGGAAGGCTCAGGAACCCAAAAAATACGAGCATTTAACGCTAATTGCATAACCCAGCCCACTACACAGGCGACCAGACCAACCAGCACCTTTAGAGTCTCATATTCTTTAATTTGGACATTTTGCCTTGTCAATTTTGTCATTAATTCAATGCAAGAGAAACAACATTACCACTTTTTTTCTTTTCTGCGTGACGAAACATAGCCGAGATCATAGCAGTACAAGCCTAAATTATGCACAGTACCCAACAATTTTGCAAGTTTTGGGCTCACATTCTCTCTGTGCACTCTCAACAGTTCCCTACCCAAATTTATCATTCCATTGTGTCTTCTATTAGAATTTCAATTTCTAAAGAAACAGAACCCATTTGCTTGCTTGAAATGGACGCATGACTGCTTATAGCAAACTCTATTAGATACGACACAGGGGTTTTCATTGACCCTTTTTATGGAATGCAAGGAAAAATCTACTCAGACCTCCTACCTACCCCTAACTAGCCCTTTCCCCACATATTTATATACTACTTGCCAATCATAATAGGACACATATCCCACAGTTGAATTCTTGGAATTCTTCTTCTTCTTTTTTTAACTTCAAATTTTTATTTTTTTATTTTTTTCGAAGGAATACTGTAAGGAAGCAAGGACAGTAGGTATAATAGTAACAAAAGTACAGTAAGAAACATTAGGATCTTTTGTCTGCGGATCGTGCCGTTCATATGGCAACATACATTATTCGAACACTATATATCTTGTCTTCTTTTGAAAAAGTTGTATTATTAGATGATAATTAGGACGAATCATTCTACAACAAAGGTAATAATGATCAGTCTGTATGTATCTTGCAACAGCATACACATGAAACCAAAGGAATTAATTAATAAGGGTTATGATCCTTGTAATCAACTTATCATAGATGCTTTTCCTAATTATTGTTTTTATATATTTGGTGCACGACAAACAGATTGTCCTTTGTATTTTTGCTGTTAGCTTTGACCAACATGTTGGATGAGGGATTAAATAGAATGCCAAATTATACTGTTAGTAACTCTATTTTTTGGATTATGAAATAAGCTTCTTAAAATTTGTCTTAAAAAAAATTCAAATAATTTATCTTCACCGGATTTATATGCATATCTATCTTTTACGTGTTGAAATTCTAAAAAAAGTTAATTCTTATAGTTGTTAAAGTGATAATTCTAAACCTCAATGAAATCTGTTCTTTTTTTTTTTAATCATATTAAAACATTACACATTATTTTTTTTTAAAAAAAAAAAAGAGCTGAATTAATATTATGAATTGCATAACATAAATTTAAAATCTCTTATTTTTCATAAAAAAATAATTAAATTCTGAATAATTGACTTACATTATTTATTTTTAAAAATAATTCATGAATGCAGAAACTGAATTAGGGTGCTTACATAAATTCAAAATATAAAAAATAAAAAAAAAGGGTTCTATTTGGATATTGAGTTGAAATAAAGGTACACATATAATATGTCTTTACCACTTGACTTTGTGCATAGAAAAATATACCACCAAAGGACACAACCGCACACCTTATTAATTTCTTAATCCTCTTTCAAACTAACGGCTGAAAGTGTGACATTACAAAGAGTGCATTATGAGAAAAAATCCAACCACAAAGGCAAATTCAGACTACTTTTTCTCTCTTTCCATGAGTCTGCATTTTGTTTTTTCAAATCAGAAAAGCGTCCAATTCCAGGCGAAATATACAGTCTAAAAGGACCAGAAAATGTCTTTCACTCTTTTCCTTTTTCATTTTCTTTTTTCTCAGTAATATTTCTTTTCTTCTTTTTTTTTTTAAAAAAAAAATTATCTATTACTCTTATATTTGATAAACTCAACAATCTTTTTTAAAAGAATAGCACAGAGTTACAAAAACTTTTATTATCAAAATCAAAAGAATTGCTCAAATCTTCTTTTCTCTCTTTTTTTCTTGAAAAAAAAAAATTTCTTAACACCTAAAATATGACAATAGAATCTAACTGTAATGTAACATAAAAACAAAAACTTTCACAGTGAAAATGGAATAGAGAAGGGAGGAGACAGGATCTGCCTGTAAGATCTAATGGCTACATAGCAAAGATAATTATTAATCGGAGATGAGAAAGTAAGAGATCGAAATGAAAGAAAGTTAACCCATCATGCATGCTTAGTTATATGTTGGAAATGAAAACATAGTTCATTAATTAATTAACACACAGTTAATAATAGTCAGAACTCTAATTAATCTAAAATAGTACAAGATAACAGATAAAACGAAGTACTACATAAGTTTTGTTGATTCATTAAGACGACCCAGAGAATAAGGCTTTGCAAATCTCTGTAAAGACCTCAACAATAATCCTATGATGATGATAAGAGTTCAAAGACAAGAAACACTGCAACAGCTGCTCAAGATCCTTAGCTGCAAATATCTGCCTTTCAATGATCATCTCCACCATTGATGTCCCGAAATCATTGTAAGGATCACTTGAACTCTTCACCACAGCAAAGCTGCCCTTCACTTTCCCATGCAATGGGAAAACACCCATTTGAGAACTCTTACAGTAATTGCTACCAGCTGCTCTTCTCCGGCGAGAAGAACTAATACTGTATTTCTTGCGGCGAGAACGGTGAAGAGACCCTGAAGAATCAGAGGACAGACTTCTTGAAGAGAAAAGAGTATCAGACTCATCTTCTTCACTGCTAAACCAATAGTTATTACCTTCAAAATATGCACTATCTTGGGAAGATGAGCTAAAAAGATTAATATCTCGCCTATTGGTCTTGACATGGGCGCTCTTGCTCTTGCTCTTGTTCTTGTTCTTCTTTTTCTTGCTTTCGAATGATGTCGAAGTGGAATTCTTCTTTCTTTCTTTACAGTAGGATGGATAGGCGGGGGAAGCAGGAGGGCAAGTGCGTCCATTATTAGAGGAAATGAAATAAGGAGGGTATCGTGAAGATAACTTTTGTCGAGGGAAGATAGAGTTGGTGATGGCTTTGGAAGTGGTTTCGGGGCACTTGGGTTTGCAAATGGAAGGAAAAGGTCGACTATTCTTTGAAGGTTCCAGCATATGGAAATGGGAGTAATACTTGTCCTTGTTATTAATGTTGTTGGTCTGAGGGATAAACACAGCTTTTTGGACGACGTCGTCCGATAACTTTCCGGTCCGACACGAACCAAAGGAGTCACGAAACATGCGAGAGAATCGCATCTTCAATCGGTTTTCCATTAGACAAAAGAGAGACAGAGAGAGGAGACTGAGGTTTTTTTTGAAGACGGGAGTGGCGGTATGAAGAGAGGGAATATATATAATATATAATAAAGAGACAACACAAGCAACTCAAGTGTTTTTTTTTTGCCCCTCCAATTAGGATATGACTTCACAGCTCCAAATATAATTTTGTTGTTTGGTTTATTTAATTAATTATTATATTAATAAATAGGTGTATGATGCTTTTTTCGCTGTTTTTCGTCCTCTCTTTTGTCTGGGTTTAGAAAAAAAATTATATTAATAATATGAATTTAGCGGATACAAATCCAATAGCTAGATATCAATGATTAAATAATTAGGAGAATTATTGTTTATATTATAAGATATATTCCACTTTTATTTTGAATGTATAAAATTGTTAATGGTATTTGTTGGCGTGGCAGGTTAAGATATATCTATATATTATAGTCCCAAGAATATATGCATTTTTCCGGGGCAAGAAAAAAAAAATGCAGCAGGTCAATCAACAGCCTGATTTGAGAAAGTTTCTCCAAATATGGTTTCCAAGTCAATGCTAAACAGCCCATTTACTGAAAAGAAGGAGTATCTTATACAGGCAATACCTAAGTTGGGAGACCAATAGATTATATGCTATAAGATAACAGTTGTTGGAGGTTTGGTAGAATATTTGAAATTCAAATTGCATGCACAGAATTGGTTAATACACAGATAAATTATTATATTAAATCCAAGAGTTAAAACAAATTCTCAATAATGCAGCAGCTATATTCACCTAATTGATTACTGATAGATCAATCCATTAGAAAATAAATCACTTCTTTCTGTAATTCCATTTTGGCTGTTAATTATCAATTTAACAATCAAGCAATAATGTAAGTACATAGTAGTACTGTTCAATTTTAATACTTATTAATTTCAAACTGAAATAGATACAAACTCTATCATGTGAATATATATGATGCAATTATGGATCTAGATAGTAAAATTGAAATTAGTGTACTCAAAAAGTCTCCAAATTAAGTTCAAAAGAAAGATCTCTAAATTTATTGTAACATCATTATGGAAAATATTACAGTAATATATATATATAACCGGTAATATTTGTTTCTCATAAAAAAAATTAATTGTGGCATTCCTTTTGCTACGGTAACCACATCCAGAATCAGAATATGCCTGAGATTGAAAAGGACATAAGTGCATGAAGCATGGAAACGGAAGGGTTGTTGGGCAGCAGCCACATTTGCTGTTTAGTGCCCCTTCTCTTGTATACTATTAATATCTTACAGGCAAGTCTCTGCATCATCAACTATTTGGAGGTATCCCTTAAACCCAATTAGTTCATAATATGCATGATCAGACTTGAATCAATGTATATAGCATATTTTTTTTATGATCATAATTCCCATAACTCTTGAACTATCTAGCCAATTGCATACATATTTACTTCAACCAAAGCTTTAATTCGAATGTCATAATTTATGATTTGTCTAGTATCTATCAGAAGAATTTAATGTTTAGAGATATTCTAGTGATAAAAATTTAGAATCTTAATATGAAGTAATAATAGGTTGAATTCTCATTAGCCTTACAAAAGGGTTTACTAAAAGCAAAAAAAAAAAAAAAAGAGAGAGAATTATCATGTTATGTGGTTTATATTATTGAATTAATTATAATAAAATTCAATGAATTAATTTAAATAGTTAAGAATTTTATTTTTATTTTAGTTTATAAATTCAATATCTAAAACTAAAAATATTTCTAAATGTATCAGTTTAATATCATTTGATAAAATGTGAATCGATTTGAAAGTTTGTTTTTTTCTTGGGCGTAAAACACGAGGGAGATTGGGGTGGGGGCCGGAGTTTTGAAATGTGTGGAGGACAAAGTTAAAATTGTCACCATTTGCCTTGTTTGCTGCTGGCAAATTTAAGTAAACTTTTTCATGTTCAAAAGAATATACATACATAAAAAAGCTTGTCAATATGGTTTTGTCTGGCATGAATTTTTACCCTAAGATAAAAGACAAGTGAAGAGGTCTAAAGTCTTAGAGAGTACTCCCATCTCTGTTCTCAAAAACAAAAACAAAAATAAAAATTAAAGGGTCATTAAGTAATCCCTTAAACAACCTAAATATGAAGCCCTTGTAGTCTCCTCCTTTATTTAGTGTAAAGAGCATCTCAGATTTTAAAGAAGGTTCCAACAAGAAGAAAACAAACGAAAGAATGCAACTCTTACCCTTCAAATGCAACACCAAAAGCAAACAGACAGTTGGATTCAGCTTTTCATAGTATGAATTTTAGATTATTGGCTCAGTGACAAGAAGAAAGAAACTACTGCCTTAGACAGATTTTCTGTGCCTACTTTTGCTCTCAAATATATTGAAAAAAGGCTCTGAAAATTTCAAACCAACCCCATTTTATTTTTCGTTTCAATTGGATTTTAGTGTTTGACAATTGCCAATTATGACTTTTGTGGGTAATTTGGGTTTTCATTAATTTTATGTTGCTTTTCATGTGGCATGTGGACTTTAATCGGTAATAATTTCTGAATTCATCGATCCATGACCTGAATCCTTTAGATTTTTCACCATTCACAATTATAATCCATTATTTGTGCTTTATTCTATTACTAGAGTTGTCTTTGTTGTGGGATTGAAACTATATGCAGTTAGGTTACAGTGGATGAGTTATGTTCTTGTGGCCATGCTCAATACTCATATTATATATCTAATCGTGAAAAATATTCTTTCAGTAAAAAAAATTTGGTTGGAAATGTTATAGTCATAAAAATAAGTTTAATATTTATCTTTCTTTCTTGTATATTTGGTAATCGGGTGACTCATTTTCTATGATCAAACAACTCCTGCCTACCTTTTTTTGCTCAAGTGTTACTAATCAACTCTATTGGCTCCATCAACATCTTAATCTTGTATTTTCCTAATTTCAACGATCATGTCTCTTGCAAAAAAAAAAAAAAAAAGGATAAATTTAATAGTTATCACATAAAGACTATTAGTTTCCTAAAACCTGTTAAAAGAATAAATTATTTCCAAGGTCTAAACAAGATGTTAAGGCTAATATAACATTAATAATAAGAGTGAAATTAGTTAGAAGTGAAAATTAAGATTTCAATTTTAACAATTTAATTATTTTAATTTATATTTGTGTGTGGAGAAAAGTCATTGCTACACATTCAATCAAAACATAACAATAAAAATAATAAAATAATGTTTGAACATAGATAATTATGGATATAATATAATAATAATTTTATTTGAATAATTATGAATAATTTTTTTATTTTTTAATTAATTTGATATATAATATACTTCACTACACTCAATATTTATACTATATATAAAAGTGACTAATTAGGAAAAAAAAGTTTTGAACATAAAAGAGTATAATCTTTTTTAAATTGATAATAATAACTTTAAGTTATGAATTTTAATTGGGTGAATAATATGTCTTTATAAAATTAATTATTATTTTAATTTTAAAATTTATGAAATTTGAAATATACTTTTATACTATATAAAAGTGGCTAATTAAAAAAAAAATTTTAGATATAAAAAGATATAAACTTGTTTAAATTGACAATAATAATATTTGAACATAAATAATTATGGATATAATAATAATAATAATTTTATTTGAATAATTATGAATAGATTTTTTAATTAATTTGATATATAATCTGCTATACTACACTCAATATAGTAATAAAAGATTTTATTTTTTATATTAAAAAAATGTATCCTACATTAGTGATTGAGTGCAACAATCTAATTTGGTCAATGCACATGAAGTTCAATTTTTATTTTATTTTTTTTATTTAACTTGCAAATAACGGATGCAAACTTAAACATTTAGTTAAAAAAAAAAGAACTATACTCGCATGTAAGATTGCTCATGAAGTTGCCCTTTCACCTAGTGGTTCAGCCTACTTGAGTTTGATCAATCTAATGTTACAAATAATAAGTCAAGAAACTGAGCAGAATGCTACATTACATTTTCTCTCATTTCCCTTTCACTGCTTTCAGCTTTATCCTCAAAGAGAGCCCCAATTTCTTCCAGGGTTTTGCCTTTTGTCTCCGGCATAAATATATAAAAGAATGACGTGCCAACCACCATAATTCCTGCAAGCACAAAAAACACCCCACCAAAGGATATCTTCTCCGCAAACGTCAGAAACGTCATCGACACCACCCCGCTCACCAACCGATTCACCGATATGGCAAGGCCGGAGCCCTGAGCCCGTAACCTCAGTGGGAAACAAACCCAATAGAAAAGAAGGAAACAAACCCACAAACAGCTATTTATACACATCACAATAGCCCACACAGGCTTGCTATTAGAATGCTCAAGAAACTTGGATCCCAATCCCAGCACAACCAGCGAAACGGCCATACCAGCTGTGCCTAACAACAAAAGAGGCCGTCGCCCACATCGGTCCAGATAAAAGGCTGATACCAAAACAAAGAAAGTCTTAGCAAGTCCCATCATCACATTAACACCAAACAGCATTTTCTTGCTATGAATTCCAGCTGCCTTGAACGCTTCAGGACAGTAATATATAACAGCATCGTTTCCCGAAGCTTGCATGAAAAAATTTATTCCTATAGCTGCAATGAGCATCCGGCGAATGGGCCAAGAAGGCCTTATGAGAAGTTCCTTCCAAACACCTTGTCCATGCCAATTAGTACTATGCGATGAAATAGAAGAAGGTCCAATTTCTTTGTCTAAATCAGAACCTGATTTTGTTATTTCAGCAAGTCTAAATTCAGCTTCTTCTGTACTATCCGATATTCTAATCAAAACCATTTTCGCCTTGCCTACCCTACCTTGCATTACAAGGTAACGGGGCGATTCAGGCACTGCCATAACCCCAAAAGCAATGAGTAAAGATGGTATGGCTGCAAGGCCTAACATTAGCGTCCAGTTAATATGTTGAGGCAGTCCCGATAAGGCATAATTAACAATGTAGCCTAAGAGAATTCCAAAGACAATGAAGACCTCAGGGAGAGAGGTGAGGAAGCCACGTGTCATTGCTGGAGAGATCTCAGCGGAGTAGACCGGAGCGATCATAAGAGAGTAAAGTAACCGACACCAACTCCAGCGACAATGTGACCGGCCATCAGAAAAGGGTAGGATGGGGCTAGGCCCATGAGAAATGCACCTAGTAGAAATGTTGCTGCTGCTAGGATTATAGTGTGACGCCTGCCAATAGGATTATAGTGTGACGCCTGCCAATATAATCTGAGGTTTTTCCCGATGCCAATGAGCCGATTAGGGAACACACACTTAGGACAGCCACTAAAATTTCCACTTGGGTTGATGTGATTTTCATGTTTTCTTTGATGAAAATTACGGCACCACTCATCACTCCAATATCTGCAATGTAAAATTCAAATGCTACTTAACGAAACCAAAACCAAAAACCAAAATTAATTAATTAAACGATTTGATTATTGAGACTTACCGTAGCCCAGCAAGATTGAGTTTGTGGAGGCCAAAAGAGCACAAAGAAGAGCATATTTGTTGAGATGGGCTTTAAGACTCTTGGGTTCTTGAGATTCTTCGACTTCAATGGCCTCCATTGATGACTGTGTTGAAGCTGGAAAAAATCTTCTCTCTTATAATCTTGTGATTTTGGTGGGCGGATAAAGAGGCTGAAAGTAGGAAATTAGGCCAATCAGTTGAAAGGGAGAAGGACGGAAATTGCTTGGTCAGTTGTGGGAAATTGGAAAGATGAGTAAGTTGCATGGAATCAAATCCATTGTTAAAAAGAGAAAATCCACAAGGTGGCTTAATTTAGTTATAGGGATGAAGGACACGTACACCTTTAAAACTGTGGATAAGATAAAAAAATTTCTGACACCTACACTACAACATGCGGCTGATTTATATCTGACAGTAAAATTGCATCTTGATTTAAAATTAAAAACATAAAAATCAAGCGTTTACTACAATATTAGAATTTCTATTAAAATTCCATGAAAGAGAGTCAATGATTTAGATAATGAAATCATATCCAAAATAACATGAGATTCACTTTTTTTCTTAAAAAAAAAGTAGAGAAAAATCGGCAAGTGGCCGAAGTCCTTTTGGGATGTAAGGCAAGTAGTTGGCTATTAATTCCAGTTATAATTTAGGGCAATCAGAGTCACGAGGATCAACACTTCCATCCATGTCATGACTATTTTTGAGAATAAAACAACCAACTAATTCGTTTCGCAAACTAAATAAGCGTTCCACACTGAAATGATAACAGTGTAACCAAACACCAAATTTGATCCTCCTAAGCTTTTTTTTTTTCAAAAAAAATCCAAATAATAGCACTTGTAAGTAATAAAATTATCAATTTTTTGTCAGTCAGTCAAAAAATCATTGGAAAACAAACTAAAATTGAAAGTTCAAGATAATTGGCGATAGCCGGTTTGTATACAGAATTATATAATGACTGACCATTTATATTGGTTAATTTTTTGACAGCGAAGGATTGGATGTAAAAACATGGACATGCAAAACGAGTACAGAAAAGCAACTCAATGAAATAATGCTACTGCGTCAGACACAGGAATGGAATTAGGAAGGCCGTTTTGAGTTTTATAGGCACACACATCTTCATTGGAAAAATGAGAAAACTATGAACTTAACACAAGTTATTAAACTAATACTCTACAGAGTATTTCTTTATTGCTCCACCAACCCAAATGAATGAAACTATTTTCCCTCCTCAGTTTTGTTACAAACTTGACACCAAGCAATGCACATTGCCTCTTAGGCATTTGATTCTATAGACTCCACTAGTAGCACATAGACTTAACAAAACAGGCCAACTCTTCTCTGTCTATGTGTTGTTTTAATTTGCACCATATTATGTGGTCACTTGCAGTGTGACTGTGACCAGATCCATCCATCATCATATTCCAACCCATACAACTTCCATACAATGACAAATTTTAATAAAATCCCATACCACCTAAACTTTACAAAGGTGTTTACCTTCTCATTCGAAACTGGAATATCGTTACTCATTCTCCATTGGAAGGCACGACTATTTGAAACAGTAGTACGGATGAAGTTTGAACTAACAAACAAAGTGTCTTTGGTCCTCTGGGACTTGATCTTCAAAAAGAACTCCAATCTCTTCCAAGGTCTTGCCTTTAGTTTCAGGTAAAAAGAAATAAATGAAAACTGCACCCACTACCATAATTCCTGCAAGTAAAAAGAACATTCCTCCAAATGATATCAGCTCGGAAATGCTCAGAAATGTCATAGCTACAAGCCCACTCACCAACCTGTTAACTGATATTGCCAAGCTTGAGCCCTGGGCCCTTAACCTCATAGGAAATATCTCTGATGAGTACACCCATGTCACTGGCCCAAGCCCAATTGAAAAGAATGATACATCTGCACATACGGCTACTATACACAACGCAATAGCCCATACAGGCTTGGTGTCTGACTGCTCAAGATATTTTGAGCCCAGGCCCAGTACAGCCAGTGAAACAGCCACCCCAGTTGTGCCCAACAACAAGAGAGGCTTCCTCCCAAACCGGTCCAGGAAAAGAGCTGAAACTATAACAAATATTGTTTTCGCTATTCCCATTATCACTGTAACGCCTACAAGCTGTTGCCTGCTTCGGATTCCAGCATCCTTGAACACTTCAGGGCTGTAATATACAACAGCATCATTTCCTGAAGCCTGCATGAAGAAGTTAACTCCAATAGCAGCTATGAAAATACGGCGAATGGACGGAGACGGTCGGAGCAATAACTCTTTCCAAGCACCCTGTCCACGCCAATTACTGGAAGCAGTTTCATGGCTCAAATCCTTAGCAGCTTTTATCATTTCAGCTAATCTCAATTCTGCTACCTCTTTGGAGTCTGATGTTTTCACCAAAACCTGCTTCGCATCACCAAACCGCCCTTTCATGACTAGCCAATGAGGCGACTCAGGCATCACCAGGACACCTAAAGCAACAATTATTGCTGGCAAAGCTGCAAGCCCAAGCATTAGTCTCCAGTTCATGTTCTCAGGAAGACTTGATAGAGCATAATTGGAGACGTAGCCCAGTAGAATTCCAACATTAATGAAGACTTCAGGGAGGGAAGATAGGAACCCTCGAGTCATGGCTGGGGAGAGCTCTGCAATGTACACTGGAGCAATCATTAGTGAGTAGCCAACGCCAATGCCAGCTACTACCCTTCCAGCCATCAGAAATACAAACGACGGCGCAAAACCCATTAAAAGTGCGCCGACAAGGAATGTGGCTGCTGCCAGGACAATGGTATAACGTCTGCCAATATAGTCAGATGTTCTTCCTGATGCAAGTGATCCAAACAATGAGCATATGTTAAGGCAACCTACCAAGATCTCCACTTGTGTTGATGTGATATTGAGGTTGTCCTGAATGTAGAGCACCGCACCACTCATCACCCCAATGTCTGCACATGACAATTTCACCATTATAAATATATTGTAACTCTCCTAAGGGATCTAATGCTGCTTAACCTTCCTTTCTTCCTTCATTGTGTCCCCTAGCATGGAAATCACAAATTCACAACTTGAAGAGGGAAAAATCTCATTTGAAATGATTAAAAAAAATACTAACCATATCCTAAGAGAACTGAATTCATAGATGCCAGAATTGCACCAGCAAAAGCATAGTTGTTTATATAAGTCTTTCTGTAACCTAAAACATGCTGTGCTGCAGTGTGTTTTTCAAATCCATCTTCCGCAGCATCCTTGTGCCATACTTCGCTTCTCCTCTCATTTTTCAGATAATTTTGCGAAGATGAAGAAGATTCTGAATCAGGAAGTGGATGGTAGTAGCCATGTTTGTCTGGTTCAACAGTAGAACTGAATTGCATGACTGGAAAATCGAATGCCAAAAGAACTGTTCAAACAATATATAACAATAAGTGGCTCAACTCAAGACAATATGTTCATCAAATTATATTTGATTGCAACTTAAGTGAAAAACAAGAAGACGTGATTATATGTCTCCAAAAAAGGTGAAAAGTAAAGCAACTTCCTTTTACCTTTCTAAAGCACTGTCTCAGCAGAACAGATGCCAAGCACACTTCTTCAAAAGCAATTAAAAGAGAGAACTAAAATGGACCTACCTATTCAACAGCATTTACCTTAACCTTTCTCTACTTGCGTTTTCAACTCAAACAAGCTGGCACAAACAAAGCCCTCAAACAACAATGTTCTAAAAAAAAAGCAAGACAAGGGGACCAAGGGGGCTTACAGACTAGCCTAATATAGAAACGTCAACAACTTTGTGCATATACAGGTAGGAACAAGATTTGAAGCACCTATGAAGACCCAAAAAACTTTGTGCATATACAGGTAGGAACAAGAGGGTTTCTGTTTGGATACAAGTGGATTACCGGCATAATTTGGCAATCAGAAGCCAGAGAACCTACTACCTAAACGTGTCAAAAATTTTAAGCAAAGAGGCCAATAATACGACATATTAGTACGATCTAGTGACAAAGTAACATAAGCTACAGCATCAATGTGAACACAATCTTAAAGAGAATAGGCCATTTTGTTTTAATTTCCAAAGGTAGACCTAGTAGAATCAAGTCTCAACAAAGAAAACAGATATATTTTTTTTTCTTTAATCCAAAGCATGCCGGTTTCTTTGACCATTTTATAGTTTTTTGCCACGATGACATCAGATCTTTTGACATCTATCTAATTCCACACCAGTTTCATTAGCAAACAATCAGGATGCAACAGGTACTCAACTATTCAAATCCACAGTATTTCACTATATCTAAATTTTTGGACAATTTCATATTTCACATCTGTCACCACTTGCAAAGCCTAATACATTATGATGCAGATTCGGAAAACAAATAAGAACCATAATAGCCAAGCTTGATCTTGGCATCAGGAGAAAATAGTGGAAGTTTTAACCTAAAAAATATTATAATTCCAACCAACGCAAGCAGAATCAAGGCTCTTATAGATACAAAGAAAATCATTAAAGAAAAGAATAACACGTCTTAAAAGTCATGCACGCGTTTTCAATATCAGATTCTTTTTATTTTGTTCCGTTTCCCTTGGTTATAAAAGTTGAGGGACAACTAAATTGATTTGTGGGCAAGCAAATTTCACATGGCACCAACTCATCCCAAGCAACTTCCACTCGTGCATTTTATATAATTTGTACAGTTATAAATGATTATTAAATGCTTCTATCACAGTCAGGCCGTGTGCCTGTGATAAACTATCTGTATTTCTACATACTGTCTGTATATTGTATTCCTTTCTTTTTGAGTCAACCTTAAGTCTAGGTCATATGATCCCCAGTTAAATTATGAAAGAAAGGATAGGTTGCACCACGTGCTTGATTTACATTCATCTTTATGCAAAGGCTGAAGTGTTACTTGCAGACACTGTTTTTGTTTTCCACTGTCCATTTTCATTTAAAATCTGTGTTTTCATGTTTCATGAAAAAATTGAATAGCATGTTCATTTGCTTTATTTATAATTTTGAAAATCTTAAAATTTTGACAATATATTTGATTTTTTTTTTAGATATTTCCTAATACATTGGCGTTTAAGTTATAATTAAGTTATCAATTTCTTTCCAATTATAGTTTTGAAAAATTAAATGTATATCCAATTTAAAAAATAAAATATATAGGTTTGTAACCATGATAATTTATTATGAAGTAAAAAGGAAGAAAAAACACCATGAATAAAAAGTTCCATTAGTAGGTAAATAAAAATGGAAATAAGAGGGGACTAGAAGAAATTTTTTAAGAAAATCAATAATAAAACATATCCTGAAATAAAAATAATAAAAAATCATCATTGAGGTTTGGGTTGGAACCTCAGCCACTGGCCAAAATAGAGATTGGCATTCAATTCAATCTAAACCGAACCAAATCAAACCAATAAAAACTGAAAAAATGAGTTTTAAAAATAAAAATCAATCCAAACTGAATAAAATTATAAACCAAACTAAACCGATTTGATTTGGTTCAATTCAGTTTAAATTGAATTTTTTAAAAAACAATTTTAAAATATTTTAATATAAACAGTAATTCTTATAACATATTTTAAAATTTTTATAATACAAATAATATGTTTTTAATATATTTTTAATGTAAACAATGAACTTTAATCATCTTGATTTTATTTAGCATAGTTTCAACCTATTTTGATTTAATTTTAAATAAATTCAATTTAATTCGGTCTGATCAAAATTAATTTATCTAAAAATTGAATGGAATCAAATTAAACAAAATTATTTAAAAAGAAACCAAACCTTACCGAAATTTTATCTACACCGAATCAAACTGACCAAACTGGTTTGGTTCAGTCGATTTCTTCGGTTTCCACTAAATAGATACAGAAGATAAGTGAAAATTTTCTTTAGAAATATATGACAGCCCTAAATTTCTGCCACTTGTTTCCATCTAAGACTCAGACCAATAAACATTTTCTTCAGCAGATGAACGCTCAGGTCCCACGGCATAGAAATGTGCACATAAAAACTCAGATATATGTGTAGTTTTTTGCTTTTCTTTTCCTAAACTCAACCTCCATTATTGTTCTTAGAGCTTTATCACTGATGACCTTCTCTTTGCTATTTAAGCACATAGCAAATCTTGTGATCAGCAATTAACAATATAAGTCATATAACTTAACAAGGTGACAAGTACTCCCAGCCACATCAATCAGAACTAAAATCCAACATGAGTAATTTTTCTGATTTACTCTATGCTTTTCAAATTTTTAGCTTCCGGTTGTTTCATGAAAAATAATTTATCTATGGAAAATATTTTTGAGAAACATACTTTTTATTTATAAGATTATAATAAAATTTATACCACGTATATTTTATATTTATACTATTTATTATTTAATACAAGAAAAAATACATTAACAATGAAAACTTTTATGGATCCCACCAATTGCTGGTGACACCACCAGGTCGATAATGACTAATAAAGAGTGTCGATAGTCAAGGACAATCATTTTATCTTTCATTTAGATAAGTTTGTCAGAATCCGAAAATGTCTTCTCATTTTCCTTCAAAATGGTTTAGTTTTTCATTAATCAGGAAAATATTTTTTGTTTAACAATTTTCCTAAACTCGCCAAAACAACAGATTAGATATATAATTTTTCATGTCTCTTTTATTTGCTAATCACAGAAACAGAACGCATCATGAAAAGCTCAGAATTTGATTTTTTAAAAAATATTACTTCTTGTTTAAGATATAATGTATGTCTTTGATATAAACCTAAACTCTAAGAAAAATATTACATATAAATTATACTCACTCCAAAAGAGTCTGTTGATTCCTGAGCCAGAATTGGCATATTCCAATTTCTTCAAAAGCCACGGCTAGCAGGAAGCAGGCTCTAGAAAAACCCAACCCAAAATGCATCTAACTTCTCTAACTCACCAAACCCCACCTAACGCCCCCTCCCTCCTTCTCTTCTTATCTCCCAAAACACACACACAGAAAATAAAAAATAACTAATCGATCCTGGATTTCTGTCTTTTGAGTGTAAAACTTGGCATCTAGAAAGAATGTTCTAACGGCAGCAGAATTTAGAAGTCAAATAATGCTTCATAGAGACAATAGGATACGAATGTGTTTAAGTCCATGCCCTAGTAAACTAACAACTGAAGATTTCTTTAACGGTAAGACATTGTTTCATACATGGACAAGTTTTCTAGTAAACTAACAAAAAAGATCTTTTAGCAGTAAAACAATGTTTCAATTCTTGGACAACTTTGGGGCAGAATATCTTCAGAAGGGAATAATTTTAGAAGAAGACACTTTCACACGATTTGAGTACAGAAGTTAATAAATTAAGGACACGAAAAACCAAGCAGCAAGAAGAGGCAGCAACTCAGATTAAGATTGGGTTCTTAAAGTATTTGTATTGCAGTAGTCATTCTTGAACTGATGTACCTGATAAATTCCTGGAATTGAATCAGAATTCAGGAAAACACTGTGAAAGCACTGGGAGGACAGAATAGACTTCAACTTCTGTATTTGTTCCCAAACTTATATGAAGCTTCAAATGCATTTTTGCACTTTCAGAAATCTGGTAACATCTCTAAAGATGCAAACATAATAAATCTCAAGAATCCAAAAGGAGAAAAATATATATCAAACATGTAATATGAGAAACAAATTTAAATGATAAAAATTTCAAATCCTTAATCTTTCCCAGCATCAACAATAATTGCCTTACTTGCCAGTCAGCTTGGTTCAATCGCTTGGTTTAACACAGACATGAATTCTCCTTGGATTGCTTTCCCTGTATATTGCCACAGTGCAATACCTATAATAGCATTCAAACTTCTATAAATCAAGTGCTAAGAAATCACATACACACCCTCTCCGAAATAAAAAGGGGGCAAATTTGTCGCCACCAACTCAGTTTGTCAAAGGAAATTTCTACACAATGAAGGAGCAAATTGACCTGTGAAACAAATCACTTCAAGAAGAAAGGGAAAGGGGTTTTCTGAATTTCTGGGGAGAGGACCCATCAATTATAGAAATAAAGAGTACTCTATTATACTAAGCATGACCCAGAGCCAATAATTTAAGACTGGTTTAAGCCTTTGAGGAATTATATACATTTTATAGAAAAAAACCACACTCAACCAGCATTTTTTTAATCAATGAGACAATATATTAAGTTATAAGTACCTTCCATAACAAAAGCTCATGAACATGATGAAGCAAAGAAACAGAGATTCTCAACCAGGGCCAGAACTAGGGCTTCACAAAAGTATATACTTAAAATAAATTTTAAAAAATAATGTCTAAAATCAAACTGTAAAAATTTAGATAAAATATTACTAATTGCTTGGTAAATTACCTTAAATTTGAATAGTGATATCTAATTTAACAACTCTGGGAAACTGTAATACAATGAAATTTAATTAAAACATGAAAGCTGAAATCGGAGTATAATTGATTTTCGGGGGCTAGTATAATTGATTTTGGGGGGCTAGCATTAATTTCTGTTACAAATTACCTAAAAGTCTAAAGGTAATTTTTGAAATTTAGAAACTTTTGGGAGACCATGGCCCCTCAACCAACCACCTAGTTCCACCCCTGCTCTTAACAGGATCCAGAGCCAAATTGGCATCAAAACCTCGTTGTATACTCTTAATTCTGAACAACTTACGACATCAAGTACCTATCCAAATAAAAATATTTAATCGCGAATTTGTTTGCATCATTTTGTGCAGTCTCTCAGGGCTACCAGCAAAATTTTATATCATGCTCAAGATATGATAATTTTCAGTCTCTCAAATAGCAACAAAAGCTTTTAAGGGGTGCAAAAAGAAATAAAAACTTAAAGAGCACATTGCAATCATGCAAAAGGAAGTAGGAAAAAAACAAAAAAAGTACACGTAAAAGAAAGTAACAGAAAAAAAAAAGTGCAAGATAATTAAAAACTTAAAGAGCACATTAGTGCAAGATAATTAAAAACTTAAAGAGCACATTGCAATCATGTAAAAGAAAGTAACGGAAAAAAAAATTGTTGAAATTCCAGAACACATAAGAATAATTAGATGAGTATACAAACCAGATTAAAATGAATGTAGCAGAGGGATTCCATCATCACTGAGCAATATCCAAGAAGAAAACATTTTTAAATACACAGCATGAACTAAGCAAGATAACCCCCCTCCCCCAAAATGCCAAAGAATAAAAACAAAAGTAATGCATTAAAAATTGAAGAAAATAAACAAAGGACAGACCTGTATGTCTATTTAACATGGTTCGGTGAACAGCCCTCCATTTTTTTTAACCTTCTTAAATTAGCAATGACGTCTAATATAGTTCTGGATTCTCTTTTTTTGTTCTTTTTCCTTTTTTGAAACATGAATACAGTCCTGGATTCCGGAAGTAGCGGGACCTTGTGTATTTCAATAAAGCGACGTCGTTTCCGCCAGTGCTTCATATCTGTCATGTGTCCTGGGTTCTGCTTCTACATGTGTCCTGTAATTATGTGATCAAACGCCGATAGAGCACAGCCCTCAATAAAATGAATCACATTCCTCTACAAATCTCTAGGGCTCCCCTGCAATTACTGCGAAGAAAATGGTAATACGGATATGTGAATGTCGTGCTGATTGCAAATTTATTCTTTCCTATCTAAGTGCGTTGCTTCTGCCTCTGAAAAAAATTATTATTGATTGGGGACAGGGAAAGGAAACGGGAAACTTCGGGAACAGAAGGAACAAGACGCACACGCTCTGCGTGAGGTGCGGCCGCCGCAGCTTCCATCTCCAGAAGAGCCGTTGCGGATCTTGAGGCTGCCCTACTGCTCGTCTCAGATGTGTAAGCTCCTCATGTATGTTCTTCTTTTCTGTTTTCTGGTGTGGTGTTGTTGATATGTTTGCGGAATTGTTTGTTAAGTAACTGAAGCGTTAAGGCCATCAGATTGAAGACGACCGGAACAGGTAGGATGAAGTATCTCAATATGTTGCTGTTAGATTCTAGAGCAACTTCAGAGAAGGCAATACTAATATCCGTCTTACCATGTCTCAGACTTTTCTTTAAAAAAAAAAAAAAAATTGTGGAGGCGTTTTGAAGTTTCTTGCTTGTTCAGGAACTCAGGCGGTTCCAAGAATGAAGAAGGGCGCATCACAGTCTATATAGAAGACTTGCGGTCTGTTTCTTGCCTCACATGTATTAATATGAATCAATAGCAACAGAATTAGGAATTGTAGCTGCTTAGTTCCTTTTTTATGCTTACATATGGAAGCTATGAAATGCGGCTCTGAAATCTGTTTTTCAAATGATAGTTTTGTAATATGTACATCAGCAGCACATTTAGCCAGATTTTGCTTTTTCTACTTGTGGATATTGATAGTATGGTTATCACATTGAATGGGTGTTAAGAACGTATTCATTAACTTCAAAAGCAATCTGGAAGATCCAGTTCACTGTGGTGCCAAAAAACAGCTCCCAGAACCAAAGGTCCAACGCCAGGACTGATGAAAATATGAGCAATGCCAAAGTTTGATAGCGGTTCAATGGCCAACCTAAGACTTTGGCCATCCTTGTCAGGAAAGGAAGGGAATTGCTCTTTAAATCTCGGTTCTTTATGGACCATGCTGTTACCCACTGCACTCGAGCAGGCATCAAGTCGAACTCTTCTCGCATCCGCCTTCCCAAGTCTGGCATGTGGCCGCCACCATACAATATGGCAATCTTGTTGTGGCCGTCATCTATGGCTCTTTTAAGGGCTTCCATTGCAGCCTTGTTCCTCTCACCGATGATGACTGATCCCTCTTCCACATCTGCTGTTACCTGCGTGAACCTTCACAGACAGGCCTTAAAGTCAATCACCAAACTTAACAGAAAAGGTTACAGTTCTCGACTTTCTTGACCTTCAAAAAATTCTTAGTGACCCTCTCTTAGCGAGGAGGTCAAGGAACTGCACGGTATAACCAACTGATTTGAAATCAACTTAAAATTCTCAAATTCTTGGAACTTTATTTCTAGATACATCAACTATTCACCTCCCATGCCAGAGCACTCATAAACCAACCAACTTTGGTGCTATTCTCAGCGTGTTTGTATCAGATAGCTTTTGCACTTCCCTATATGAGCTCCTCATGAATTTCAGCAAATTTAGAGAATCACAAAGTTGCAGCAAGGTTCGAGTTTATAAAAAAGAGCCAAAACCAAGTCCAATCCAAATGTCTTAGTTTCAAAAATGGTTGGATTAGCATCAGCTTCAAAATACATTCAAATCAAAGGCTTAGATTTTGTCATGGATTAACCAATTAACCCAAATTGAATTGATATTAATGATATGCTATATATTTCCATTTAAAACTACCCAATTATGAATCTCATTGCCAAAATCTACCATAGCATACAAACACAAGCTGAGCATAACAAGTAAAAAATCACACCTTAAAGCTAGGCAAGATTTCTAATATGTGCAATATGATAAATGGGATAGGCAGAACTTACTCAGATGTTAGTCGCTTTGCCAAGAAGACCTTCATTGCAGCAGCAAGGTCAAGCCTAGATAAGGCTTCTAGCTCTGGATATTCTGATGCCTGACTGCCCGCATCACAAACACTTTCAATGATGAAAAGGCCTACAAGTGGCATAGGAAATACACGAGAAGCCCATAGAAGTTTGGATCTCCAAGGACCAAGGTCTTCTGGAATGGAAGTCTGCACCATGGCTTTTGTTGATCTGATTGTCATATCTCGAGCAAATGTGAGGAAACTTTCACCTTTTTCACGCTGAAAGAATTTGAAAATAACATTTGTCATAAATGACCACTGCCAAGATTCAACCTTCTCTTCAAATTTCACACATTGAAAATGCAGCAACACAAAAAAAAAAAATAGCAGCGCAAAGCTAGTTGTAACAGGGTTAAATCGACTCATCAAATTTTGAATAACATTTACAACCACCTCTGAGGCAAATATCAAGAACGATCTACTCTTACAACTTTGACCAGAAGATTGACATGATTGGGAAATACACACAGTGACCAAACAATATTCATTTTAACAGCCTCCACAGTTCATCAATAAAGAAACAAACAGTCAGATTTTGTCTGGTATAAATAAATTTTATGAATTTTATTTATATATTTACACTAGTCATATTTGGTATATCGAAGAATTCATTTAAAATTAATTCTAAGGAATTAATTATGCTTGATTCAAATTCAATCAAAATTGATAAAATTTGTAAAGAAAGTTTAAACTAACAAGGGATACTTCATGCACAATGTAGCAAGGCTATGAACTCAAAATGAAATCTCCAATTAATCCAAACAGGAGAACTTGTGATAAAATCATTTGTAAATCATACAAATTCCATATCGATTTACTCTAAACAAACAATAAAATGTAACCTGAAGCAGCTTGAAGGTCTCATAGTCAAGATCTGCATGATACCAATTGTTAGCCTCATAATCAAGACAATCCAACTGGAAATCAAGCATGAGTAACCACGCCATCTGGCGTTGAATCCAGCCAAGAATGTTGAATCCTCTCGAGCGCGAACCTTTATGTCTCCTCGTAGCAGCTTGGTTTCTTCTACTCTCTAAACTCTCCCTACTAGTCACCATCTCATAGAGAACACAATCATAGGGCTCAAGTTCCCGCTGTAGAGCATCAAAGTAACTAAACAGGGCAAACTCAAATCATTCCACATCTATCACAACTTCAACAAACTAAAGCAATTTAAAACAAAGTAGAACACAAAAATTGAAACATATTAAGGAATAGGAAACGTACTCCTTATCCGCAATGTGAATAGTAGACACCAAATCAACCTGCAGCAGACCGAGAACACCAAAAACAATTTTAGCAAATATTAATAAATTAAAAAAAAAAAGATTTGGAAATAGAAAAGGTAACGGCACTTACCTGAAGGAAAGGATTGAGGAGAGACCAAGGGAATCTTTTCCTGTAACTAACAATAGCAGTCTGCAACTCGGCGCCGGATATATCGGAGCCTTTTCTGAACCTCATGAAATCCGTAATGGAATTGTTCTGCAAGAACTGCTCGGCGGAGCCATATTCTTCGACGGAAGAGAGAGCGGAGATTTTGGAAGCGAAGCGTGGGGGACTGTTGGATTTGAAGGGGATAAAGGAGATAGAAATGGAATCGGCGGTTGAAGTGGAAGGAAATGAACAACATGTGGTGGTGGTGAATGATGAAAGTATTGATAGTGAAGCCGAGACCAACATGCTCGCGAATTTCTGGAAATTAAGGATTTGTAGAGAGACGAAGCTCCCGGGTTCCGGTTACCCACACCACACTTTCCGTTCGTGTGTAGGCAGCGGCTAAAACAAACAAGCACGCATTGTTTTTTTAATAATAATAATGTGAAATATCTTGTTTGTTTTATTGATTTTTGGAATTTTTTTTATTTTTTTTTTCATTTAAGAATTTGCAAGCAACGAGAATTTCATGGGTATGTATTTGTTTCCAGATGCACGCAACTGGCCCATCTCAAAGATGCGATGCGCAGTTGCGAGTAAATAAATAACCACCGCAAGCCAATCTTTGGGAGAGAAATGATGGAAGTAAATAAACTTTCAATTAATTATTGTTAAATTCAATTATGCCTTCTCACAAATTACGGCTTACTAAAAGTCAAAAATCCTAATTTGAAGATTTCATATTCTAATCATTCGTAGCGGGAGAGAAATATATGACTTCTAAATACACTTTATATATATCAAGTGGAGCCTCCTAAAAACTTGTCATATGACACACTCTTAGAAAAATTTATTAAAACACATAATGCTCTATTAAGAGAGTTTACCACATAAATTTATTAAAAAGAATTATACATATATTAATTATTTATATATTTATTATATTATTATGTAACTGCAAAAATTAAAATTTTATTTATTTAATAATATATTAAATATTTATAATTATAATTAATTGAAATAACAATGCATTTGAATAAACTTATGATATATTTATAATATTTTTAAAAATGATATAGTATTATTATCACTTGAAATTGTAATTTACAACACAAATTTAGATAAATCAAAATTATTGATCAATTTATGATAACATTCTTTCATTATTAAATACTAAAATAACATTATTTGCATTTATCTCTATTTAAACCTTACAAAATCTAACCACTATATAATAATAATACTTTAATACTTAATATATAAATAAATTTAGCAATTACATAACAATAATAAGATTTTAATATTCGAAGTGAAATATATTTGAAATAAAAATGATTTATTTTTATTAATTTTAAAATATATAATAATAATAATAATAATAATTTAATATTCAATTGCAAATAAAATATATGAATTCTTTCCTTAATTTAAAATTTATAAAACGTGACCATTACGTAATAATAATATATTAATGCTCAGTGTGAAAATAAATTATATTGATTTATTTATTCATTGTAAAATATAATGATATTTATAATATATTTATCAATGCATATTCTTTATAAAACTTAAAATTTTCAATGAGAATCATGATCGCTTATTTTTTCTACTTTATAATTTGTGTTTTGTAATTTTTCAAACACTGTATATCACATATGATAAGATTTTTATCCATTGTAGTAGTTGTTTTTTTATATATTTATAATAAATTATAAATAAGTATTTTCTTAAAAGAAAATATATTGCAAAAAAAATGAAAAATACTCTGTCAAGAATCTAAATTTAGATAAAAATAACCGAAAAATCAAAATAAGTATATCACAAAATGGAACTTCAACTTTACAAACTAAAATTTCAATAACATTGAAATGGTTGTACTTAATAAGAATGTTACACATTTATCTTTTTTTACTGTACAAGTACTTAAAAAAAACTATAATATTTGTATTTATTGTTGTTTGTATATTAACTATTTTGAAACTCTAATATAGACAAACTATCATAACATTTTAATGAAAAATATAATAGTTTAATTATGAGAATTCTCAAAAATTATATCTCATTGGTAATGTAAATTAATAATTTATATATTTTCTAATTTAAATTCGTAAAAAATTTAAGAAACAAAATATATTTTTTAATTTTATTCATTAAAAATAACATATGATTAATGAATCGTAGCAATTAGGTAACTAATATATATTTATAAAAAATGTAATAAATAAATTATTTTGATACATTAAATCTACGAGCTTATTATTTATTTAATGATTTCACTTAAATCAATATCCAACCTTTTTCTATTATCAAATAATAAAATAAATATATTTAAATTAAAAATATTAAATATAACTTGCAAAGTACAGGTGTTATATAAGACAAGAAAGAAGTAACCAATCATAATGGTTTAACTTATGAATTACTATAAAAATGTGTGCATTACAATGTAAGAAATTTGCCGCTATCTACAAATCATACAAACAAATCAATGAATTTAATAAAAATGCAGGGGGTGAAATTATCAATGCTTTATAGATCTGAGCTATAAAATCCAAGTAATGGAAACACGAACCATTTGAAGACATACAAAAAATGAACCTATGGGAACAACAAAGCGTATTAGCTGACTTTGAAACTATTACTGCAAATTCTTCTTATAATTCATTCCTTTTTCTCGTTATTGCGATAACAGCTGAAGCCCTGCTTTTATATCCTCCAAGGTGATTGTGCGTAGTTCATCTGTATCTATACAATCAAAATCCAGTCTCAGATCCAAATTTTCTCTAGCATTAACCAGCATTGTATCCACTAAACCACCATTCATCTCCCTTCGTTGCTTGACCGTTGTTTCTTTCTCTATCAGTGTTGCAATGGCATCTATACTGCATTTAGAATGTAAATTAAATCCATAGAACAAACCATCCTCTTCTTGATTATTCATCTTGATATGGACGATCTTGGCTAAATCTTCAGAAGTGAAGTCATCAAAATGAAAAAACTTCGTAACCCTTCTACAGAAGCCTTCATTAGAAGCTATTACTCGCTTCATTGGTTCACTGTACCCAGCAAATATGACAACAACTTTTCCACTATCCATAACAGACATGATCTCTTCCAAGGCTTCTAACCCATAGTCCTTATCATCTGCTTTCTGCATCGGTATAAGCCTATATGCCTCATCCACAAAAAGAATTCCTCCCTCTGCGTCTTTTATCTGCACAAGTCCAATTTAATCAGCCACTAGAATGCAATTACGTTATCCCCACTGATAAAAAATAATTAGTAGCTACAATGATATACCTTCCTCCTAGTCTTTGGTCCAGTATGACCAACAAATTCACCAACCAAATCCGTACGTTGAACTTCTGTTACCCTGTCAGTAGGTAGAATTCCCACCAAATGAAGTAATCTTCCTAGTATTCGAGCTACCATGGTCTTACCTGTAGAATATAAAAATATGAAATGCATCTCTCTACAACATAATTATGGTAGTTTGAAAAATGACAAGCGACAAATGTCCCAGAAAATGATTGAAACAGGACATTTTCTAGTGCTCCCTGCTTCTCAACCACAAACTGATACCTCAACAGCTAAAGATAACCCACTAGGGTTTAGAATGAAAGAAAAATGTCAACAGGTGTACATAGTTTTAAGAGTTTCTTTTGTCATCATAAAACAATCATGGAAGGTAATGAAGACTACCATACAGCATCACACATAGAAAGATGGCTAGCAACATACATCAGAAGATAAATAGTTAGGGAAATGATGAGAAATTGAAATTAGTGGAATGGAGAAGCAAAAGGAATATCAATAAATGAAATGAGTTACACTGAAACACCAAAGAACATATTATAACCAACAGGGATAAATTATCTAGAAAAGACAGTTTGGACTATGGTTTAACCAAAAAATATGGATGGGATTCAGGAACACTGGCCAAAAGAAAAACTAGTTTATCAACCGAGTAGGATAGTGGAAAAAGACATCCGTACAGCCAACCCAAAAACTTTTAGTTCAGTTGAGTTTAAGAAGCAATACTCAAGTAGCATAAGCAACTGCTCCATGGTAAAGAAGCCAATGTCATAGTAAAGTCAGAATTTATCTGCATCTTTTTCTTTTAATTTGTGAACGAAAGACGGGACTAATTGCATAGAAACATCTATCATCAAGATCCAATCTGGCTGCCAATTACCTGTTCCAGGATTTCCCAAGAAAGCCATATGAGGAGGTCTTCTCACACCCATTTTCAGCCCAAGGGCCCTGCGCCTCTCATCCAAAAGCATTCCCTTTGCCCATTTTCTTAGTTGAACTTTGAGCTCAT
>CATIWR010249944.1:0-11528 GCA_949677035.1 Omphalea diandra
GAACCGAATTTATTTTCAAACCGAACCAAATACACCAAATTTCATCAATTCGGTTCGATTTTTCGGTTTCGGTTCGGTTTTGCTCACCCCTAGTGACCTATCAACTCTAACATCATTTGCGAAACCAACTCATTTATTTCACTGTTTTGGGGCTACAATCAAAATATTTTACGGATGGCATGTCCTTTTTTTTTTTTTTCTTTATAAAATAAATTATTTTTATTCTATCTATTTTCTTTTGTTTTATCTTTCTTTCAAGAGTTTTTATTTTAGTTTTGTTATTTTATCTCTTTTTATGAGAATTTTTGTCTTTTTTTTTGAGAATTTTAATGGTTAGATCTCGGTTATTTAATAATATATGATAATATATTATTAGACCTCATCTTTCAAATATATTCTGACATACTACACAAATTTTAGTCCACATTACACTGTACCAATATATCTAGTGAGATCTCCATAATTGATAAAAATGCAGAGTATCAAAAAAAATTTATGGTGAAAATATAATTATGATTTCAGAGCTGAGTCAATGTGCATGTATTAATTATATTGAAAATTGAATTCATATTGATACTCTAGATCATACAATTATTTTTTTAGATGTCGTATAATTATTTCTGAATAAAAATATGTTCTATTATTCTTTAAAAAAACAAAAACCTCTAACACCATTGACAATCCACTTTGAAATTTTTTTAAAAAAAGCTGATAACTCACTCATCGTTGTGGTGGGTTCAAACTTATCCCATTTATTTTGATAAGCTAAAGGAATTTGTCCATCTTTATCTGAGATTTTTGTTTTTAAACATGTCATCGGTAGATTGAATAGAAGGTGGGCGCGGTTTGTGGGTAAGGTTAGTTTCGATTGTTGGGTCTCGTTTTAAAATTTTTGTGGTTTCTGATTTTGTATATTGAAAAATCTATAGTTGGATTAATCTACTAAATACATTTAATTTTCAAATTTATTAAACTCAAACCCTTAATACAGATTGAAAAAGTGATTCGGTTAATCCATCGATGAGTTATCCTATTTATGGAGGCAAGAGGTTGACGATAAGTTTGGATAATACGAATTGTAATTAACAAGTAAATCGATTTTTATAATTTTTAAATAAGTTTGATAATTTAATATCTAAATATATAAATTTATTTATATTTAAAATAATTCATAAAAAAATAAAAAATATGTAAATTCTTAAAATTTAAATAAATAAATTGAATAAACTCAAAAATGAATAAATTTAGATTTTATTTAAAATAGTAGAAAATAAAATAGAAAAAAATTTAAAAAAACTATTGGATTAGAGAACTTAAATGAAAGGAAAAGAAAGAGAGAGGTGGCTGCTTAGAGCATCTCCAATAGTGTTTTTAAAATACATAACATTTTAAAGAATCTTTAAATATAAAAGTAAATAAATTTATTTAAGTCCAATTGACTCTTTATATTTCATTTTTTCATTTTATTTTATTCCATAAAAGTATTTAATGTTAATTTGTGGAAAAAGAGAGAAAATTTTTCTAAGAAAGAAAATTAATAGAAAATAAGATAGCAATTATTGATATGTATGAAAAACTAAATTGTGTTAATTGCATTTTGTATAGATAATAAATTTTAACTCTCTACATGTAGAGAGATAAACTCACTCTCTAATCTATAATTTAGATTTAAAGAGTGAGTTGAAATCTTATTTTATTCAACTACTCTTTATAATAAAGAGTTTAAGTTGAATAAAGAGTGACTTGGAGATAGTTTTAGAAGCTATTTATTTTACTTGGGTTTGATATGTTTAGTTGTCTTTTTAACATTGTAGATAATACTAAAGTACTAAATAAATCTCTGAATTTATTCTAAAATGACAATAAAAGATAAAAAAAAATTTTCATCAAATTTACCATGAACTTGTATTATTTCGTTCAAATTACCCATAATCTTGTATTATTTTGTTATAAAAGTCATTTTTTGTCAAAATTACACTCGATCTTAAATCCAAAATATTCGTTCAAAAAAATGCGTGTATTATAAATATAATTTAAAAGAACTGAATTTAGATATAATTTAACAAAAATACAGTTTCTCTTAAATCCTTAAATTTTCTAATTCTTAAATTCTAAAATCCTAAAAATACAATTTCATTTTGATAATAAAATATTGTTAATTGAGGATCACAAAAGAACGATGTCTTCGTAGAGTAACAATTATACTCGTTCATCCAATGCTAACTAAAAAAGAGTATGTGTATTATAAATATAATTTAAGAGAACCAGATTCAGATGTACTTTAACAAAAACACAATTTCTCCTAAATCCTTAAATTCTCAAATCGTAAAAACATAATTTTACTTTAATAATAAAATTTTGTTAACTGAATAACACAAAAAAATGATGTCCTCGCAGAGTAATAATTTTATTCGTTCATCCAATTGCAACATATACAAAAAAAAATGAGTTATACAAGAGTATAATAGTGTATAAAAGTACTGGTAAAAATTTTTATTTTATAATTTAATAAATTATATTTTTAAAAAATAACTATAAAATAAAATATTTTGCTTATGAGAAATTCTGGTGGATGAGAAGTTTCTACGGAAGCAGAGACAAGAATAAAATTCTCTCCATTAGAAGGGCGGGATGGAGGATGAGGGATAGTTCTTGCTCAACCCACTTGTCATTCCTAAGTTAATGCTCTCTTCAATCAATAGTTTAGATTTTTATGATGAAATAATACAAGATTGAGAGTAATTTTGATAAAAAATGACTTTTATGACGAAATAATACAAAATTAAAAGTAATTTTGACGAAATAATACTAGTTTAAGGGTAAACTTGACAAAAAAATTTATTTTACCTCTTATTATCACTTTTGGACAACTTCAATGTTTTAATTGATACTTTAACCCTGTAAATAATTGGCTCAAGAGGATCGTTCATAGATTGTGATCTGAATTTGATGTTCTTATATGATTAAAAATATAAACATCTTCTTCAATTATCTCTCAAACTAGAAAGATAATTTCTTTTTACAAAAAAGGAAAAAAAAAACCATAATTTTTCTGTATATTCCCTCACTAATATATTTATGTGATCAGTACATTTCAGAAAGAATGCATTGTAGTTTTTATTTATACATACAAAGTAAAGGTGGCAAAGTAGGCTTTAGTTGTATTGTAACTATCTGACTCATTCATAATTTTTATTTTTCTAAATAAATAAAATATTACTTTTTTAAAAACAAATATTTTAATATTTTAAATTAAATTAAATTATGTGTAAAAATATAATCAAGTCGAATTTAATTTAAAGGTAAGATAACTAAAATGGTGGAAGGTGTAATACTTGAAAAAGAGACCCTAAAACACGGTGACCTCGACCAAAGCAAAAGAGTCATTTTTTTTATTGGTTATTGCATTTGATGTGTGACACTAACGCATATACATGCCTAAGGATCCAATGAAAATCCCAGATCCCAACCCTTTTTGGCTTTTAAAAAGAGTCTTAAAGTTTTTTTTATCACTGTTGTTTTCACATGCCTATAGCCATTGATTGCCTTGTTAACATTTTCTTAATCAAACCAATTCAAGTAGATATGCCAATTTTTTCACTTCATTTTTCAGTTTTGTCAATGATAATGTCAGTTCTACTCATTTGCATTACTCTCATTTAGAAGGCTAAATATTTTAGCCTTCTAAATTATATAAGCGACGTTGCAGGCTATGAATGGTCTCAGACCATACCGCTGCTTCTTCTGGTTTTTTTTTTTTTTTTTCTTCATAAACTAGACAAGTCAGTTTCACTTATTTCGTATTTAATTTGCTTCGTCACGTTAAAAAAATTAGATAAAATTCAAATATTATTCATTTTGTGGAATAAGATTAATATTTCACCTACCAAATTCACCTAAAAAATTGATAAGTGAATAGAGAGTGAAAGATTATACTGAAAACCACACTATAGGTTTATTCTCAGAAAAAATTGGAGACATCACAAATAGTTCCACTTAAAACCCAACCTCCTAAGACAGAATCATCTTAATAGTAATTTAACAACACAATATATCACTACAATTATACCCTACAAAATAGCTATTGAAAAATAAAAACAAAAATAAGAACACCAGAATTTAACGAGGTTCGACCAATTATTTCTATATCCTCGGACACTGCCAAAATTATATTTCACTGAGAAAAAGACTATAAAGTGAAATATTACAGAAGATGAATAAATATTGAAAATTACCTAAGAGATAAGTAGACAATTTTGGAATAATCAAACTGAAGGAATTAAGGTTCTATTTATAAAAAAAATTTTCTTTCCTTTGTTATTTCTCCAATACGAAATATCAAAATGAGCCAACATAATCAACAGTTCAGTCTCATCTTCGCTTTTTGTCCATGCTCTCATATATAAATATAACTTATCCAATTCGTAGATATGCTAAATATTTATTTTATTCTCAAAAATATTTTCAATCAAAGGCAATAATAGAATCACGGGAGGACTGATATGAGCTAAAATAATTGTACAGCTTTGTACAATTATTTTGAAATAAGTAGTTGTATTAACTAAATACATGCTTTGTAGAGTTTGTACTTTTTACAAATTGAAAAATAAGAAAACTCTTAAAGAAGAAAAACAAACACCTAAAACTGTGATCTTTGTTCTGTTTTTTTTTAAAAAATATTATTTTTAAAACCACTTACTGCTATCATTTTCTGTAATAATTTTTTAATTATTCATTTTTATCATGTTTTAATAAAATATGTCGTATGTGGTCCACTATACACATTTAGTTAAACAACATTAAAATAAATAATATTATTTTAATATTTATTATTTCTAATCATTTATTCTAATAATAAATAATTAAAATAAATCAAAATCAATTAAATTACTAATTAAAATTGAAAAATAAAATAACTTAAAATACACATTTTGTGTATAATTAAATAAAAATTATAATATTAAATATGCTTAGTATATTGTTCTTACAATAACATAAACTTTTTTGAATAAAATATAGAAAGCAGACAGAGTATTATTGTCATTTTCGTCACTATAGGGTCTGTTTAGTTTAACAATAATGGTCAGTAGTGAATGATTAGTGGTCAACGATCAGCAATCAGTGTTCAATTTTGAGTAATTAGTAAATATAGTGTTTAGGAAGTAGACGGTTAAATGCGTAGTTATGTTATAAAATGACAAAAAAGATAATTATTTTATATTTTAATTAATTTATATGAAATACTAATTTGTACAATAATAAATAAAGATAAATATAAAGTTAGTACTAAAGAAAAATCTAGACCGTCATTTTTATATTCAATGCTAAAAAAATTAACTTTTATCATTCAGTTATATTTTCTAAATGTTAAAAGCTAGTTTTTAAATTAAAACACTGATATTTTGCCAAATATGTTTTTAGTATTTTGAATGTTTAATCACTGAATATTAATAAAAAATACCAAACCAAATGGGTTTGGACTCTTAGAACTGCCAATATTGTTGCTCTTGAGTTGGCAAAATCAGCACGAGAGCTTGACGCTGGGATTTGTTTCTGCTTAAATTCTTTGCAGTTTTCAACCAAAAAAAAAAAAAAATGTATATGACCCTTACCAAATACTTCATTTATTTCAAATTAGATGTGATTTTAGAAAGAAATTTTTATATCATACTACTTGATATGTTATAATTTTTCATAAATATTAATTAATTTTTTTCAACTCTATTATTTTTTTTATAATAATTATTTTTTTAAAGTATATAATAATTTATGAAAATAATTAATTAGAGGTAATATAGTTTTTTATTTATATAATAACACATATTAAGTATTATTTTTAATGTATTTGTAAAAATTTTAAACAAAATCTATTTAAAAACAAAGAAGGTAATAGATTGCACCAAACAAAATCATTGTCCTGTCCTGTTCAATATTTCTCGTTACCTTAAGGTATGACCCATAAAGCCCATTACTGGCCCATTAATGGACAATTTGAAGATCAAGGTTTTGCATGTCCTTTCTAGCTATCACAATTTTTGACATAACCTTGTTGAACGACATGATCCAACACAGCACATAATTAAATAAATTTGAGTTTGACATAAATAAAGTCGGGTATAAACAAGTTAACATGTTTATAACATGATAAAAAAAGAAACTTTAAATGAGTTTACCCGTCTAATCTGTAATTGACATGATTAAACACAATTGTATAATTGGATTAATGAATTAATATGTAATACACGACACAAATATACACATTTAAATACGATTTAAATAAATACATTTATATATAAAAATATATCTTTAAATTCAACTTTATATTTGCTTAAATTTTAATATTTAGTGTATATTTTCTCAATATATAAATTTTTAGTTAAAAATTAAAAATTTTAATTTATATGTTTTGAGATTAAACGTGTATTTTCATGTCATGATACATTAGTGATATGATTAATTAAACATATTAAATGGATCGTGTCGCGTAACCTACTTCATAAAAATGTACATATTAGAGTTGAATATTTTGATATGATCAATTATACAGATTGCATTTGGATTGAATATTTTTATGTTATACATGTGTCTCGGCATGATATCATTAGACATGACATGACACAAATTGCCACCCGTAGTGCTTCCATTTCTTTGATGCTTCAAATTGTTGGCCTCTTTTGCTCTAATTTTGAGCTTTTTTTTTTTTTTGGCTTAGCATGCAATCTCCAACTTTAATAACCACAACAAAATACGAGTTTAAATTTTAACAAAAATAATTTACTATAAAAAAAGGCATCTTATAATAAAATTTTAAACGTGAAAGAAATATAAGCATAGTATTAAATTTGAAAGAACCATGACTCTTTTAAAAAAATTTCAAATTAATTTTTTATGTTCATGATATACATATTAAATTAAAATTAAGAGTTTAATAATTTAATATAATTTTAATGTGATGAAGGTTTTATAATTTTGAATTTATTATGAATTTTAATTAGCATTACAAACGTATTTTTCATTAGATATCTTTATAAGAAACATGGTTGATTTATAAATTTATATGCCTCAGTTGAAACCAATCACGGAAAAAAATAAAAAATATATATATTAATAGAATTCTTTCATTTTCATAATGAATTTTTTTGAAATAAATATTAAATTGATTGAATTTTAATATTTCAACTAAATTTATAGTAAATTAAAATATTTTATTTTTTAAATATTCTTATTTATTTTAAACAAGTATAATACTGATTTATGTTAAAAAAAATTTTAAATAATTTTATTTAAAATTTTTAGTTAGAATAAATTCTCTCAAAATTCTATATAACTTTTGACATAATTTAACTTTATCATCATAATTTCATAAACTCTTGCCGCTCATCTCTTTTTTTTGTTTTCTCTCATTCAATCTTTTAGGTTGAGTATGGGCTGAAGCCCCCTTGGCTGATTGTAAACTAGCAATGAAGGGGAGGCAGAGGCTTCTCAGCCTCTATTGTCATGGAGGAGAGAAGGGGGGTGGGGGGCTGAAGAAGAAGAAGCCCCCCTCCTTAAGTTCTATTATAGACCAGAATGACATTTGGACTATGAGAGCACATGCTGCAACAATATGGAATTCTTGATGTCTCTTGTTTTCTACTGGAAATTGCCCTCAATTTTCTCATTTTTTAGGTTGAGTATTGAATTCTGGTGAAGCTCTATTTTATTTCATCATCCATCTATTTTCTTTTGTTGGCTTGCATATTGCATATCTATGATCATCTTTAGTCGAGATCCACATCGGTTTTCAGCGTGAATTTTCAATCTTCTGGGAATCTGTTATCTGCTTACAAGTTTGAATTTCAAGCTCTAGCGATCAATGCTCTACTTTGTATAGATTCTTTGATGATCCACTTTGTGTAGATATTCACTCACTTGTATAAATATACCTATATATTTTTTAGTTTTCTTATCAAAATTCTTGTTGATTTCTAGTTTTATATCTTTTTCTGTATTTCCTGCCCTTTGCTGCTTATTCCATTTGAAATATATTATTGTTTGTCTTTTTCACTTTGGTAGGATTTTTTTTTTTATTGTATAATCCCTATATCCAGTGTTCAAGTACCTATATGCTATGTGTTAATCCATTCACTTCATGTAATCTCTGGTCAATATATGCCTTAGTTTGCTCCATTTCTACCATGTTGAGACCTCACTATAGGTTGAATTTATCTTACAATTTATTTTGCAGTTTGCACTAGTTTTCTTGCTCGTTTTTATTTTCGTCTCACTCTTTAAATCATATCCTGGCCACTGCTATTGTGGATACTGATATTTTGCAGATTCTGGATATCCAATTGAGTTTTGGTGCCACATAAATTCGTATAATATTTTTGGATCATTTATATTATTTTCATCACCCTTGAAAATTTCCCCCTTAGACCCATTGTCATTCATGCACCAAATTGTTGCTCATTGATATGCTAGAATACTCAAACTCCAGGCATCAATGTCAATCCTATGTGACATGTGCTCGCTGCGTGAGTGTTTCTAATACCTGGTATTGCCATGGGAACAATTTTTATGCTCATATATTGATTTTTGGTTCAATTGGTATGTTGTGTTCTTGACTCCATTATGAAGCTTTATCACATTAGATTTTTTCATTATTGCTATTATGTACTTTTTAATACATATTGATTTTAGTTATATCATGAATTTTTAAAAGAATTCATAATAGCCTTGGTTGCGACCATTACAATTTATTCCTGACTACAACACGATCGCGACAACAATTTAAAACCCTGCCTCTACCAATCTCCTCCTAATCCTCCTATTTTGTCGTTGTCATTACAGGTCATCAGCCCCCTCTAAAAATATTTTCTAGTCCCGCCATTGTATTTGAGGAGAATATTTCAAAATATTTTTTAAGCAATATATTTTCTAGTGTTTAAAATACATTATAAAAAATATTAATTTTCTTTTGATTTAAAAACTATAACAAAATTTAGATCATAAATATTTTTATATTTATATTATTTAATATTTAATTTAAAAAATATATTAAAAATAAATTTTTTTGTGAGTCTCAATTATTAATAGCAATCATTGTCAGCCAATGATGAACACTGATGAATGTTGGTAGTCAAAGATAATAAGTGACAATAAATATATATATTTATATGATTTATTTATTTTTATTTAGATGAGTTTGTTAAAGTCTGAAAAATGACTGTTCGTTTTCAAAACGAGAAGTAATTTTTTTTTAAAATGACTTAGTTTTCTCTTTGATAAAAAAAATATTTTATATTTACCAATTTTCCTGGATGCATCAAATAGAGACAAATGCAGAAAAATGAGAAATGAATCAAACAAAGAAAAATGCAAAAAAACATTTTCCTGAAAATATATTTTCTACGATGGAAATGGAGGCTTAATAAAAGTTTTAGTTCTTGTTGAGGTTCTGAATTTTTTATGTTTATTTTTTATAGTAAATTTCAACTTATCAATGATATTTAAGATATCGGCTCATTCAAAGACCATGAGAGTCGATTTATGGTCTAGTAATCGCTAATTGAACACCTTTTTCGTCGAGTAGCAGCTTCAATTACTCGGTCATTTTGATTAGAGAATATTATGGATAAATTTTACTTTTTATGTTTTTCATAGTTCTAAATGTGTCATTATTATCATTGTATTTGCAGATCAAGTTATATAATTTATTAATTTTATAAATACATTTTATATTTTTATCCAAAAAAAGTATTCTCATCAAATCATTTTTGTATACAAAAAGTTCAATTTTTTAAAATATAAATTTTTAAAATGGAATAATTTTTAAACTAAAATTTAATTTTATTAATTTTTTTCAAAATCTAAATTTTGAAAGGAGTTATAAGAGTTATTAGTTTTTTGTGAATTATATTTTAAAGTCCAAATAAATTGGTATGTATTAAAAATGAAAGTGGATTTAGTTTTTTTGAATCAAAACACTTATTATTTTTCTTGTGATTAATAATCTATTATTTACATAAATGTTAATTACTATTAAATATTTTTAAAATCACGAATAAAGTATATCCATTCTATATATATTCAAATAGAAAGCGGCTAAATATCAAGAAAATGGTGAGATACTGTGCAAATTCACCCTCTCACTCCAAAGGATGTTTTCCATTATATAACTCTAAAGTTTTGCATAGTTTTTACTCGGCTAATTGGCTAAATAAGTCCATCAACTTGTAACAGAGTGATAAATGAGGACGAAATGAACATTTTCATCAAAATTACTCTTAATCTTATATTATTTTATCATAAAATTTTAAAATATTAGCTGAACAGAGCGGATGTATTACAAATGCAATTTAATAATTATAAAATCAATTTTTCGAGAGAGAAAATGAGAAAACTAAAAAATTATGTGAAAAAAAATGCATAATGGTCATGAAATGCATTTAAGAGACCAGACGTAGGTGTACTTCAATAAAAACACAAATCTTCCAAATCCCTAAATCTTGTGAAAGAATCCTAAATTTTTAAATCCCAAAAACACAGTTTTACTTCAATAACAAAATTTTCCTAAATTATAGTCAATTAATTGAAAATGTAAAAAATGATATCTTTCATGGAGTAATAATTCTGCTTGTTTATTCAATTGCAATTGATATCGGGAGAGAGGGGTTGAACATGAGTATAATAGTACTTAAAAGTACTGTTACTGTGGAAAAAATAGCACCCCTAATATTGGCTTAGAGTGAGACAAATTTATATTGAAGATTTTACACATACCCTAATTATAAGGCAAAATGAGAAAAATTAAAACAATGTTATCAAATCTTTTTAATTAATATTGTTAGAGTTATTTACGATAACTAATTATTGAAATTGCATGAATTTATGATGGCAAAGGAGAAAATGCAAGTATTTTGAATAACATGATGATCTTTTCTCAGAAAAGCTACTATTTTCCTCAATTCATTTCTCAATAATCTAATCATTTTTGAAACTCTTTCTGAGATACGATGGGAAATCTCTGCTCTTTCTCCTCCATGGGTATGGATGAGATTACACTTCTGCCTCGTAGGTCCCTACGAGTACCCCAAAGTGGATTTTTGTAAGAACTAAAAAAATTAAATATAGATTTATAAGTTTTTATCTTTATTAGATATATATTTTATATTTATTATATATATTATGTGTATAATTATATATTTTTATTTATTTATTAGTTTATAGCATAAAAATTTCTATTTTATAATTTAATAAATTATATTTTTTAAAAAAGTAATTTTAAAAATAATAGAAAAAATACAAATAATGTCTGACGAGAAATTCTCGTGAGGTGAAAAGTTCTGGCAGAGGAAGGGATAAAGGAAAATTCTCCTTATCAAGAGGGTGGGGACATGGACTAGAGAAACATAGTTGTCAAAATCGCGAGTTGACTCGTACGATTTTACGATTTTACGAGTCAAAATCACGTGAACGATTTTAATCGTATATAAAATCGGATTTGTGGTAAAATCGGGTGAAATCGAGTTTTGACTCGTTAAAAT
>CATIWR010249970.1:0-17755 GCA_949677035.1 Omphalea diandra
ATATATAATAATTTATTATTTATATATCTAACATATCACAAATAATAAACAACTATATATATATATATATATATATATATATATATATATATATATATATATATATATATATATATATATCTATTGTGATATTGTTGTGTATCATTGTTGAGTCCTTTTCTCTAATGATTCAAGGTATAAATCCCAAAGTGGTTACAAGTTCATTGGTTTAGCTAAAGCCATAGATAATGATGAACTAAACATTATCACACCATGAAAATATTTTGTATAGTCCAATCTTTTTTCAATTTTCCAATAGGAGGAACAAGAGACAAAATAGTAAAAAATGAGGAAGTCACAATTGAAAACTTTTTTAAAATCCATTTATAATTGAAAAATCTCCATTATATAAAAAGACTAAATCAACATGTAGACCAAATACTCTTGCTTCCAAATAGATTAGATTATTAAAATAAAAGAGAGAGATACCTATCTCATCAAACGTTTTCAAACCAAATAGTTCCTCATATAAAAATCCTTAGACAAACACAGGCAGAGACATTACCATTACATTCATATAAGCCTAGTACAAGGCATCAAGTCTCTTACTAAAGAGAAACTCTCCTCCTCTAAATAGATTTAACAAAATCCAATGCAATCGTGCCCAAACAAATAAGATGGAAGGATATCACTCTACTAGAAGAGTGGATTCTTAAGGAAGCAACCACACTTGAATCCCAAATATCCCAAAGCCTAAATACAAAATTGAGTGAAATAGCCCAAGCACTAGATAGTCCTATAATACAACCTCCTTTTTTATACCATAGATATTAGAAGAGCATCCAAACTTCCCTTTGTCATATATTTACCTTGTAAATAGGAAAAACCTATGCACTTAATATTAGAAATACTGAACACTACTTTACACACAACAAATTACAACATAATGATTCCTAAGGCCATATATATAACTCAGCCTAAACAAAATACAAAGTCTGCAACACAAACCTTTACCATCTTTATCCTTATCCTTTTATGTTATGGCAAAAAACATTGTCCATGAGCTTAGTGTCCTAGAAAAGGATTTTGAAATTAATAAATAGTATTTACATAAAGATTTTTATGGTGATTATAATGGAAGAAATATACTTTGATTTTTTTAAACATTTTCTTAACAAATGTGAAGTTATACAAAAGGAATTTTATGATTTTGTTTTATAAAATAAAGTGCATATTTTATTTATTGATTAGTTTAAGATGTGTGCTATACAACACAATATTTCATATCCATTCAAAATATTGCATAACACCACTATAACCACTTCTACCACCTGGAAAACTAATAATGGACAAGAATTGAGTATGAACATTATCCTCTCAAATAACTCAAAATACAATACCACCAAACCATTATTATAGCCTTTCCCTTCAAACTAAGGCTTGAGATAAAGACTCTTTATCTAAAGACTTCAAATATGTTCATGACTAGAATATCTTCACCAATAACCGTCACTATACCATTTGTAAATAGTTAACTTGAATAGAAAAATCCATACATAACTCAACCATTATCACTAACCTTTCTAAAATAGAAAACCAAATAAAAAATTCAGTCTTTAAACCATTTGAGATATATAGTATTAGCAAAACCCAAATATAAAAATCAAACAAGGAAGAATTCTCCAAGCCATAAAAAAATCTAGATATGTTACGATCCAACATTGCCTTAGAAACTCCATAAAGTCTTATTCAGGAAGCACAATCCTCCCATGTTGTCCATGTTCTCAAATAGATCTCTGATGAGGAAAATGCCTTTTGAATGAAACCATCTATACCACATTTGCAAAACTTAATTGAAACTAAGTACAACCCTTTCCTTCTAAATATATTGCCCCAAATATCAACATTAAATAAAAATATCCTTTCTTAACATAAATACAATCCTAATTCTGTCTGTGAATGAAATATAAATGCAATGTCAGAATACAATATCCTGAGTCTTTTATAGCAAATGACATTGGCAACCAATTCCTACAAAAAACTAGGTAAGAGTAACTAACTAGTCCTTAGAATTACTCCTTTTCTAAACAGTTAAAAGGTTGGTGGGATTACTATCTCACTATTCAATAACAATAGGAGATACTAAGGTTAGTAAGCCTGGACAAAAATAGTGGGCCCATTCTTAATGAAAGAGGACAACTATCCAAGATGTTATGGCAATACTCATTATGGTCATATCACTCCATTTCATTAGAGATCCTTCACACCTAAAGTATAAAATTCATAAATTCTCTCCAACCTAAGGTGTAAAAATTTGAATGACTTGAAATGGTATAAGGACATTTTCCTTACTAGGATCATACTGAGAAGATTCTAATTAGAAATTCTAGAGAGAAAAATTCTTTGTTGGTCTTTCTCTTTGCCTAGGAGAAAATGTTAGAATAAGAACATGGGAATCTAATTCAATATTTTCTATTTACATATGGAAAACTTGTCAGCTATTCTCAAAAAATAAGGTCTAAAGATCTGGCAAGATGTAAAGTTATAGAAGCAATTGAAATGGAATAAGCATAAAACAAAGAAAGAACTCAGATCATTCTACCAATAATTTGATATCTCTTACAAATTATCCTTTTCCTTTACACTTTATATAAGATGTAAACACAAATAGGAAAAAAAAACTATTAAAAAATAAGGCCAAACACTATGCAAGATATAAGCCATTGAACCTAGTCCATCAAAACACTATAAAAAGAAGAAATACCATTCCAAATCCACCCTGAAGCTTACCTAAGAGATATACCCATGAAAGGATGTGACCTACTATAAGTGTGGCAAGAAAGGTCGCATATCTAGATATTATCTGTTCAAGAGAAGATTATAAGAATTACAATCAGAGGAAAATACCATGTACAAGATTAAGGCATTGATTATTGAATCATTAAGCTTTAAAAGCAATAGCCCCAATTCTTCATACAATGAAAAGACATTGTAGGTTGATGAAATTGTTACAACTTCTAGTAGCGATTATGAAGAAGGATAAGACAATAAACGATTAAATGTTAATATCATAGACATGGGAAAATAATGGAGCACTATATTAACATATATATAATGGATTAATAGTTCATGCTGGATATCATTAATTACATTCAGGATCCATAAACTTGAAATAAACTATCTCAAGAAGTTGCAAGAGTCCTTTGAAGAAGAAAATCCAATCAAACATCTCTATTCAGTCAAAACCCTTATAATCTGACCATAACACTATAAAAGCAAAGAAAGAAAAAAAAAAAAAAAACAAAAACATCATCCAAGATCTATAATTAGACTTTAAAACCATTAAGTAGCAAATCCAATAGCTTTCACAGAAATAAAAAGAAGATTCAACCACAATCTAGATCCTCTTATAGCACCATAATACTCTTGAACCCGACATAGAACTTAAGGAGAATGCTCAAGACACTCAACTTGTAATAATAGAAAAATTGCCAGACAATTTTCTCTTTATACTGAGAGAGATCACTTTACAAAAATATTTGGTAAAGGTCAGTCTTTAGTTTTCAAATAGTTTTCAACTAAATACTATTGCATTTTTTGATATAGGCACAAACATGAGTTATATAAAAAATGGTATTGCACCTAATAGGTTTTCGGAAAACACAAAAGAGTGATTTGAAAGCATCAAACGACTCCTTGAAAATGACAACACAAACTGAGGCATGTATTTTAGAAAATGGTTATAAAACTTTATTTATTTTGGTTTCAAACATTCATTATATAGTCATTTTAGGTTTTCCATTCATCCATGTCATCACTTCTTATTTAGTGAATTGTGATCATATTTCTACAAGATTTAATGGTAGAAAGATGATTTTAGCATTCATTGAAAATTTAAAATTAGTTAAAGCATATTCTATTTTTGAAAACTAGGTTAGTTGTATCATGATGCAAACATCCAATGCAAGCCTAAAAATTCATTTCAACTTTAAGGCCCAATCATAAAAGGAAGACTTAAGAAGTTTAATGATACAATCAGAGCTTTCATGCTAAGGGTAATGACAATTGGATTAACCCAAGGGGAACAAAGGATGCGTGAAGCCCAATTGCATGGAGATGTAAGCTTGGACTATTCAAAAAGAGCATTTAAATTGATCCAACGGAGCTCAACATATAGAGATGCCTAGGATCCCTTAGCATTGAACCAAGACACTAATTTAGAGGCTTAAAACATGTAAGCAAAGAAGATTAGTCATAAAGTCAAGGATCTTATAAGATTATGCTTAGTTGGTAAGATTTTCCTATTCTCTTAAAGATTTCCTCTTTTGGTTGAATACACTCTTTATATCTATTTATGATCTTTTGTTAGTTATTTATTTATGTAAGGAACTTTATAGTTCCTTAGTTAGGAAAATACCTTAGTAAATCTTATTGGCCGATCATAATATTACTTTTAGTTTTCCTATTTACCTTAGGATTGTCTTTTCCTTAATAAATTAGGAAGTTATATTTGATCAAGCCTTGTAAGGCTGAATAAGGAAGTGTGTTTTAAGGTTTTTCATAAATAATTGTAAGACTATATATAACCTTATATTTGACCATTAAAGCGATAAACACTATTGTTTGGCAAAAAGCTATTTTATGAGATTAAAATTCTCTTCTTAAGTTCTTGAAAGGACTTAATGAAATTGTTGTGTGAGGACTTCCAACTTATTTAATCTAGGTCTTAAATTACTTAGTTAATTTAGGGTTGAGATTAACACAACTTAAATCTTTATAATTTAGGTTATTAGAAATAAGTTTTTCAGAAATGTAATTAAGAGTCAAGGATTTATCTTTTTTCGATCTTTGAATTTAAATTTGAGGACTTATGTTCAACATATGGTTAAGGATTGGATTCAATCATTTTTATTCATATCACGTCATATAATGTAAGCAGAAGTAATTACAACATTGGAAGAATGATATTTTTAAGTAGTAGGATTTTACAACAGCTTGAGACCTTGACTTTAAAATAAAAAATTTATCTATTACAAAGGCAAATTAAAGTATATTCTGACTTACCCAATGCCTTCTAGCCTAGAAAACAACATAGGGTAGACTTACCCTACGAAAATGATTTTCATGAAAGTCAAATCTCTACCAAAGCTAGACCTATAAAGGTGAACAAAGAACTTGAGAATCAATATAAGAAAGAAATACACAACAAACATGATAAGAGTCTCATCAGGAAGTCTAAGTCTCCTAGAGTTGTTCAACACTCTATGTTAACAAACAACCTAAGATTAGAGGTGTACCAAGGTTAGTTATTAACTACAAACCTCTCAATAACACCCTCAAATGGAATAGGTACCTAAATTATAATAAAATAAATCTTTTATAAAGATTGCATGTTGTACATATTGTTTCAAAATTTTTGATATGAAACCAAGTTTCTGACAAATACATATTACTTTGAAAGACCATTATAAAATAATCTTTATGATTCCATTTGAACAATTTGAATGGAATGTCAGTCCATTTGGTTTAGAGAATGCACCATTCAAATTTCAAGGGTTTATGAATGCATTTTTTAATCTTATTTAGATTTTTACATTATTTACATTGATAATGTTCAACTTCTTTTCAAATTATTGAATAACATTTTAAGCATCTTAGGACATTCATTTACATTGTCTTTAAAATCTACATTCAGTCTTTTCTAAACTCAAGTTAGGATTTTTGGTTATTACATCATCCAAGGCACCATTACTCCCATTAAAAGATCTTTAGATTTTACAAATAACTTTGTTAAAAAGATTACAAATAAGACCTAACTATAGAGGTTTATAGGTAGTTTGAACAATGTCATGGACTTTTTCCAAACCTAAATTATAAGTCTAAACCTTTGCATGATATGCTCAAGAAGAATCCCTTCCCTTAGTTAAATCAACATATTAAGGTTGTCAAACATATTAAAAGTCAAGTCCAAACAATCCCATGTTGGCACTTAATTGACTTTGACGCCTTTAACATAACTGAAACAGATGCCTTAGAACTAAGCTATATGGGGCCATCATTAAACAAGTTAAAAATGGTAAGGAACAACTAGTCCAATATACCTTTATACATTGGAATTACATATAGAAGAACTATTCCACACTCGATAAGGAAGTTTTATCCTTTGTTCTTTGCATATCTTAATTTCCAAGTGATTTACTTAACTTTTTTTTTTTTGCAAATTAAATGTAAATTTGTAAAAGAGATTTTACAAAAGGCTGTTCAAAACATTGCATCAAAATAGATTTTACCCATTGCTAAGCTATTTTGAGTACTTTTGATTATGACATTGAATTTATATACAAAAAAAGTTACAAATTCCATACCAACTAATCATGATTCTTAGAAAAACCCTAAATAGAATCATAAAATCCATAAAGTAGCCTTGTTACCCTAAATAGAGAAAAATTGTAAGATAATTCATAAAATGATTAAAAGCCCATAAACAACTGACTATTTTAAAGTCTTCTGTACAAAAACCTCTTCCAAAATCAAAACCTGAAAAGAAATATTACAGGAAGAAAAGGTCTAACAACATATAGAAAAAGAAAAGCAAATTGAAAAATGGGTCAAAATAGTCCAATAAATGCTAGAGCTTGCTTTAACTCTCAAGGACTCCATTCTGGCAGGTCCTCACAAATAGGTAGCCTCTGAAATCTATTTAAAAAATGTAATGAGAGAAATTGTTATTTAAAACCTCAAGCCTCCTCTCAAAAGACTTTGCAAACAATTTCAAATAATTATATTTTCCCAAAATTTTCTTCAAATGTGATTCTCAAAAGTACCTTTTTTCAGTGGTTTTTTTAAAAAATGTTTTTGGAAAGACATTTTTCAAACAATTCTGACTATGAGAGATGGTTTTTATTCTAAAAATCCTTTTCAAGTAGTCTAATTTTTTTTTTTAAATTATAAATCATGGGATCTCTCAAAACCACAGGTTTACTATGTGTAAATCTTCACAGAAATAAAATCAGTGAAGTTGACCATCACTACTTTAGTGGGAATGAATCCTCTTTATACTCAACAACCAAAATTCTAAACATTATCCATCAAATGGAATGGGGTTCATCCCTTCTCCAACCTTAAAAATTCAGAGCCCGAATCACACAAAACTTTTCCTTTAATATATGATACACATATTGGGATTACCAATGAGACTAATTTAATATTTTCTTTATACATAATAAATCAAATAAACATCTTTGGCTTATCTATTTTGATGACAGAAACCAATACCAGCTTTGAAACTAGTTCCTTACATGGCGGAATTGGTTTGGAGCTATCTCGGATTACTTTAAAGCCTAATTGAAGTAGGATAACATTTAGGGACAATTATAAATCGAATTAATTTGAAATAGCCTTCCATCCCCTTTGTCTCTTTGTGATAAAATTTTTTATTTCTTAGCTTCTCACTTAGGACTATCATTACCATCATGATAAATAATCACATATCCCAGTCTTGGTTAGAAGATTCCATGTAAAATGATAGAAAAAATTTTTAAAATTACAAAGTGTCTCTCTAAATGTAGAAAAAGGATGATTCAAAAATAAGCCAGAAAATGTCAGTCGTCTTAGACCAAGCTAATGCATCATTCTTAGCAAAAAAATCTAGAATCAGTGCTCTCTTATCTGGAGAATAAAATTCAAAAGATTTTTATATTCTTATTGAACAAATATCAAACAATAGGACCAATAAATCCTAGACCAATATCAATTTAGAACTATTTATTAATCTAAACAATGTTAATAAAGGTGACTATCTTGACATCTTCTCTCCAATAAAGAGATGACGTAAAAAAAAAGAATATTATTGATAAGAAAAAAATAATTTTAAGAATTAACCAAGTAGTAAAATAATCTCAACAACAAAGTAGTGAAAAAGACCACCTTGTGAATAGTGCTCCAATAGTGTTTTACTGACAAATAACTTTTACAAGCCAAAAGTCATCACATGGCTACAATACACTAAAAAAGCATACAAATGTTGATGATAACATATTAATAGATACTATTAGTGTCAGTGTCATGCAAAACTTTAAAATATGGAAAAATGTCATGAGTAATTGGCAATGTCATATAATTTAGGTTGTTGTCCAATTACTTTATTATATTGTGCATCATGTATACTTATTGGACATATAAGGTCTAGTTGCAAAGAAGCCTAATGAATATGGTTGCTCAAAGGGGTGTAACTCGATAAAAATTAATGGCTTAACTTATTAGACATGAGACATATTATTGAAATATTATATGTATGAGCCTTAATGCTTTTGCCTTATTATGTGACAAGTTGAGAAGGACTAGCATTTTGAAACATTATATACATATAGCAGGTGAGAAGTAAGTAACCAAATTTTTGCATGTTTTAGGCTAAAACTTTCATACTCGAGCATTGGGCTTTTCTACTAATGCCCCATGGAGACAGTAAGTTACCATTTCCATAACATTCTAAGGGTTATGATAGAACTAGAAATGAATTCCTTAATCAACCCACTAGAATTAACATATATACATATATAGATGAACCAATTTATATAGACAAGATTATCTTGTTCCTATAGATGAGATGTATATTTGTGTCAAAGTACGACAGGAGCAAGCTTCTAGATTTCAGGGGATAAAATAATGTCCAACACAAAATTCATAAAGCGTATTCTTTTTGACATAAAATTTAGTTAATTGCATCTGATTCTAGAATCCTTAATAATGTATTAAGTATGAAAAATAAACTTATAATTCAATAGGGTAAGTGTAAATAAATAGGAATTTATTTTTGGTATGTATGTTATAGGACTTGCATTAATTTATTTATCTCTTTATTAGGAAAATTTTATCTAATGGATGTAGGATTCCTTTTACTAAGTGGACTACTAACACCATATAGTAGTGTTCGTTATCACTTAAAAGACTGCTTTAGACGTAGACCTGAGAATGCCAAAGAATTATTTAATCATCAATATGCTTCATTTAGCAATGTCATTGAGACCGTTTTTGGTATTGTGAAGAAAAGATTTTCAATTATAGCTTAGTGGCACTAAACCCTATTATTTATTTGAAACCATGAGTGAAATTATATTGGCATACTTTATACTCTACAACTTTTTAATTAGTGTAGATCGTGATGAAAATTTAATTATTGCATTTGATATATAACTTCAACAAGTAAAGGATAGTAATTTTATAATTAGGTGTGGAATAACCACGTATGTTGATTCTAGGTTTGGAGACATGACAAGAAATAATATAACACAACATATATGGATTGACTAACAATCACATATGTAAGTTGACTATTGACATTATGTAACATTTGTAACTCTTAAATTTAAACTACAAGATTTGATTATGCATTTGATTGTTTCTTTAATTTTTTATTATATTTATTATATATAGTTATATTTTTCATGCTTTTTAAATATATTTGGTTACAGGTACATACATTTACATGTAATTTATTACAAGTTAAAAAAAATTTAAGTTGCATAGATTCAAAATGCGAAAGAGGAAAAACTTTCAAATAGTGTAGGTACTAGTGCAGGTAGAGACAATGCAGTTTGGACCCATGATTTGTCAATAAATGCTATGTTGGATAAAGATCATAGAGGAAATTAGCCTAATGGAACTTAGGGTACTATTGCTTTTGACAATATGTTACAGGTGTTAAGAAATGCATTTGGCCCAATCGTTCAAAAATAAATAAATATTAAAAATAGGATAAGACATCAAAGAAAACTTTATTGAATTTAAAGATTTGTTTCACGGCCTTAGTGGATTTGCATGGAATTGTATAACTAAGATATTTGATGTTGCATTTAATGTTTGAAACCAATTGATAGAGGCAAATATTTTTGCTATAATAATCTATTTGATATATATATATATATATATATATATATATATATATATATATATATATATGCAAAACTAGAAGCACACAAGGGATGCATACGCTGAAAATTATGATGAGTTGTATGAAATATATAGTGAGCAAAGGGCAGCTGGAGAATATGCAGAGAAGTTCTTAAATCGCCTTGAATGATTTACTTGATAATTTTATGATGTCTGATAATGAGGAAAATTGAGCAAATGACATACATGGTAATGAAGCTTTCAACAGCCTAGAGTACACATTTTAAATTAATCCTAAAGGTACACCATCTACTAAAAGTTGTAAACGTAAAGCTAGTATAATGGGAATATTAGCAACACAATGACAAGTTAAATTCAGGAAATTGAACATATCATAGAAGTATTAGAATGAGTAAATATCATTACAAAAATTGTTATTCTTGTATTGGTCTAGTGCACCAAGAAGGGGGGTTGAATTGGTGGCTGATTAAAAATTAAAAAGAAGGTTAATGTAGGTTAAGGTGTTTAGGAAGTTAAGAAGGAAAAGTGAAAAATCAACACAAGAAATTTATAGTGGTTCGAGTGTTAACAAACCCTATGTCCACTCCTCAATTCTTCACAATTGGGTATTTCACTCAACTAAAGTGTTTTTAAGCTCATATCTAACTTATACAACTTGTGTTTTATGGCTCACACAAAACCCTAACAACTTGTGTTTTTAGGCTCACACAAAAACTTTTCACCAGTGTTTTGGATAAGCTTACACTTCAACCTCTTACAAGAGTTTTAAAATCTAAGCTAACTCTCAACCTACTTACAAAGGTGTTTATTGCTCATACCAACACATAAAGAAGAGTAAAAGACTGAGTAGCAAATTGGCAAGTGTTTGGTTACAATTAATTGAATTCTCTTGTATTTACATCAGTTTGGTAGAGTATTATAGCCAACATCCACTAAAGAGATGTTACTCAAAAACTATCCCAACATCTTCAAGTTGTGTAAGGCAGATTTTGGATTAAATGCTTGTCAAGCGAAAGTCGCAATCACTACTCTCATTTTACGATCGCAAATTTACAATTTGCACTGAGAAGCTAAAAATCACAATAGAGAACTTCGTTTTGTGTCTAACGACTCATCTATGTGTCCTTCACCCATTGGTTGTCCAATAAATATAGTCATTATGTTGAACCAACTACTTAAAAGTCGCAGTCGCAAGTTAGCTTTGCCTTAGGGGTGACTGAGACTGCAAATTTCTCTATTTGGTGAGGAAACTACAATTTCTTGAATCGCGATCGTGACCAATTATTCGCCCTCTCAATTTTTGATTGCCAACGATTGCTTTGGACACCTGGCGTGTTGTGGCTGTGGATTTGGTACCCTTCTTTGTTACTATGAAATTCGTGATCGCAACCTCTGACATGAATGCCATTGCGAATTCCTCTATGAAACAACCAATGCTCCTTCAGTTGAGTCATGATTATGAATTCACCCACAAATTCTTCTGGCATAGCTCTATCCATCCTAATAGCAATGTCGCGATTACGATTTAAGGGATACCGACCTAGAACTTAGATGTTCTTTTAAAAGATGAAGATTTTGACTTCCATCCAACTTCCAATGAAAATAAATCTTATAATGTGCAAAATAACACTTACTTGAAGCATTAGAATTGATCAGTCTTTATTGTCAAGATGAAAAGTGGTTTATGACATAGGTTTAACCAACCTATTCCAATAATCTCCCTTTTTTTATTTTGACAACTTAGATTGATCCTAAAGAAAAATAAACGTATGAGTTGTGAAGTTGGGATGATCTATAATCATCAAAGAATAATCAAAGGATTCTAGTCAATGATCAAATAATTCTAAATATTTAATATTCTAAGTTATAACTTGCTCCTCCTCAACTTCTGCTTTTCTTATGCACATTACTTATTTTCTCTCAATGTGATTCTCTCCCCCTTTGGTAATATAAAAAAAAGGGTAAAGATTTAAAAAGTAAAAGAGGTGTATAAATTTAGATACGGTAATCATAGAGAGCAAAACAACATAGAAATTGCAATCACATAACAATTGAGACAATAAATTGTAAAACAAACACTTTATTTAATTAATATACTATGGGATCAACAACTTTATATCAAAAACTTAAAAAACAATAGAAAAAGAAACCCTAAACATAAACTAAAAGATAAAAAAACTATGATAATCCAAAATTGTCCATATCTTCATTTTCTTTTCCACCTTCAGCTTCATCACCCTCCTCAATCTCTTGGTTGTCCTCCTCTTCTAGTGTGTCCTCCCAATCCTCAAAGTATGAAAGATGGCATGAAGGAGTACCTACTTTCTCATGTAAGTCCAAATCACTGTGTAGGTGGGAGAGGAGGAGAAATCGCTTCAACATCCTTATCATCTTGTCCAATTTCTTGTATATGGAGGCAAGAGAGATTTGGGCTTTGGGCTTAGGTTGGGATCTCTTTTTAATGAAAAACCTTTTTCTTTCGAATGCTTGGGAAGACTCTAGTTTTTTGGCTCCAAAAGCACCTAAAGTGTATGTGTAAGAATCAGGGTGAATGACTTTTGCATTGATGAGGTAAATTAGGCCCAAAAAATTTTATGAAGGGAAAAGCTTCTTAGTAAGGATTTTTTTATTTTCCTCCTTAAGAGCACCCATGTATCGGTAGATGGCAATGACATGGGAAGAAAAAAGAAACTGACTCTTGGGTTAGTGCTTATATAGATCAATTGATCTATAAGATAACAGCCAATTTGTATAGGTTTGTTTTTGACAAGGTAGAAAAGGAAAATAAGATCCTTTTGGGATACCTTTTCATTACCATCACTTTTTGCATTAATAGAAAAGGTGATGATACGATGAAGTAGCCAAAAATATAGGGTACAAATGTATTTGTCTAAGGAGGTTTTAAGGTCATGTTTGGTCTCGATGGAAATTTCAGACCAGAACTCATAATAGATGACATCAAGAGTGGAACTGATGAACAAAACGCCATCTCTGACTTGAAGGTTAAACATATTAGAAAGTTATTTGAAAGTGATGAAAAAAGGGTCTTAAAAGGCTCGAGATACTAACTCGTATTGTCCGACACTAGATTCTACTCTTCGACTTAGAGTCACAATACACGAATTCTCACACAATCTCCTCATATCTAGGCTTGTCACAAAAAATAAATTCGTTCCATCCCAGGTTTGAAAGAAATGTGTGGATCTCGTCTCTGATGCCCATAGACTCTACAAGCGAAGCAGAAGGGATTTTGTTCGGTAAAATGATCTTTGAAGCATTCACTTTGAAACAATCATTTTCTTCTTTTGTTATCCTTTTCATCAAGTGTTGAGCTAGTGGTTTAGAAGGTTGTGCCACTGCTTTTCCCTTCTCTGCTCTTAAAGCTTTCTTGGGGCCATTTATGAATGAAGGAAGATTGAAAGGTTTTTTAGAGTAAGGTATAATAGAGATTGAGACAATGAGTAGTAATGAAAAGAAATATTATTTGAGGGGTTTATATAGGCTAAGAAGGGGTGTGAAGACAACTAAAAATGGTCAAAATGAATTAAATGAAGGAGTGCAATCAGTTGACAATCAAATCACTTAAAAGCATGGCAGTTACCCAAAGTCATATCCGTGACTTGCAAGTTGCAACTGTTAATTTTGAAAAATATGAGTAATAGACAAAAAAATCCTCGAGAAACGATGCGTTCAACAATCAATAGATTTAAAATTTGAACAAATTCACGGTGGGGATTAAAAATCACGATCGCAAATTGATGGTTGATAGTTGAAAGATGAGTACCTATAATTTGCGAACATGAACCAAGGAATAGCGACTGTGAATTACACGTCAGAAAAGATAACTATGAAATGATAAGACTTGACTATCTAAGCTATGATCCACTTAATCTATTGATGTCTAATTTATGCAAATTGGCATAGGGAAGTACAATTGCACATAAAATTAAGACATCTAAAGAGATAAATATCATATACATCACACAAGACAATCATTCAACAAGGAATAATGCAACAGATAAAAACCATTTTAAAAGGATCTAATTTTTCACTTCAGAGAGCTTCCATCAAGCATTCCCAATTCTCTCTTAATGAAGTTCATCCTTTCTTCATTGAGAGATTTTGTGAAAATGTCTACAAGTTAATGATTTATATTTATAAATTCTAACACAACATCACTATGTTGGACATGTTCTTTAAGACAATGATGCCTAATGTCTATATGTTTTGCTTTTAGATTGTTGAATGAGATTTTTGGGAAGATTTATTACACTGGTGTTGTCACACTTAATGGGAATGTGATCAACAACTTTACCATAATCCTTTAATTGTTATTTCATCCAAAGGACTTAGGTGCAACAATAACCCGCAGCTACATATTCAACTTTGGCGGTATATAAGGCAAGCAAAACTTGCTTCTTACTAAACTAAGAAGCTAAACACTCTTCTATGAATTGGCAAGTTTCAAAAGTGCTCTTTTTGTCTAAAAGATTACCAGCATAATCTGCATCCGAGTAAGCTATGAGGCTAAATGAGGAATCTCTAGGATACTATAAACCTAAATGCAATGTGCCATGTAAATATTTGAAAATTCTTTTAACAACATTCAAATGAGATTCTTTAGGATAAGATTGAACCTAACACATTGCATACACTAAACATTATTTCAGGTCTAGAAGCAGTAAGATAAAGTAGAGAATTGATCATACCTCAATATCTCTTCTCATCAATCGACTTACCAGATTCGTCCTTGTCTAATTTGATGGTAACACTCATTAGTGTTTTTGCTACTTTACATCCTTCCATGCCAAATTTCTTGAGAATGTCTTTTGTGTATTTGGCTTGTTTGATGAAGATCCCTTCTTTGGTTTGCTTAATTTGTAGATCAAGGAAAAACTTGAGCTCCCCCATCATACTTATCTTGAATTCTATAGTTATACACTTAGCAAAATCCTCACATAGAGATTCATTAGTAGCATAAAAAATGATATCATCAATATAAATTTGCATTATTAGTGTATCATGATCATACCTTTTGACAAACAAAATTGTGTCAACCTTCTCCTTTTCAAAATCATTTTGCAAAAGAAAAGAACTAAGCCTTTTCATGCTAAGCTTTTGGAGCTTGTTTCAAACCATACAAGGCTCTATTCAATTTAAAAACATAATTTGGAAAAGTATGTGATTCAAAACTAGGAGGTTATTCAACATAAACTTCTTCCTCAATAACACCATCTAGAAAAGCACTTTTGACATCCATTTGAAATAGTTTGAAATTCATGTGACATGCATATGCCAAAAGAATCTTAATGGCCTCTGACCTTGCTACAGGGGCATAGGTTTCATCATAGTCAATGCCTTTCTCTTAGATGTAAACCAATCTAGCCTTATTTCTAGTGATGAATCCTTGCTCATCTAACTTATTCCTAAACACCCATTTGCAACCTACAATAGGGTGTTCCTTAGACTTAGGAATAAGTTCCCACACATTGTTTCTCTTAAATTGGTTGAGTTTCTCTTGCATAACAATCACCTAACTCTCATCATCAAGAGCCTCATCAATAGATTTTAGCTCAAATTGAGAAACAAAAATACAATTATTATCTAAAGTATTAAGTTGAGATATAATATTTAAACCCTTAGTTGTATCACCAATGATTAAGTCATTGGGTGATGCTTGAAAAATCTCTAATCTTTAGGAAGATCTTGGTTTGGTAATTCCACTTGTTGATGTTAAGGATTTTTATCTTCTCTTGATGATTTGCTTTCATCATGATCCTTATCCTTTTCCCTTATAGTATGCTCTAAATCCAATTTCTCAAAATCACCTACAATATCATCAATAAAAGAACCTTTCCCAAGATCAAGCTTCCTAGATTCATCAAACACAATATTCATAGATTCTTCAACCATTGAACTTTTATTAAAAACCCTATAGGCATTACTATTGGTGGAATAACCTAAGAAAATGCCTTCATTAGTTTTTCAATCAAAAATTTCAAGATTATCCTTAGTATTCAAGATATAACACTTACATCCAAAAACTCTTATGTAAGCTAACTTAGGCTTTCTACCATTCCATAGCTCATAAAAAGTTTTATTAAGAATGGGTCTTTTGAAACTCAATTTGCAATATAACATAAAGTATTGATATCTTCAGCCCAAAAGTAATTTGGTAATGAATACTCATTGAGCATAGTTCTACACATCTCTACTAGTGTCCTATTTTTCCTCTCAACAACACCATCAATAAGAAACACCATCTCTACTAGTGTCTCTACAACACCATCAATAAGCCATCAATAAGAAAAACATTAATAATTAAAGAACAACCATTCTTACCAATGGTTCCAATGCCAATTACCTTACCCTTGGCATTGTTTCCAAATATGATGTTGCCACCTTCTTTTTCTTTTAAGGTCATGAATAATCTCTTATTGCCCGTCATGTGCTTTGTGCATCCACTATCCACATGCCAATCATTTGCTTCATTGGTGGCTGCTAAACACCCCTACATAACACAATTAAATTATCTTTGATTTGGTACCCAAACATACTTGGGTCCTAGGGGGTTAGGTTTTGAAGGATCCCCCAACTTGAGATGTGCCTTCCTAATATAGTAATAAACATTTATGTATTCATACTTCATGCAATAGTAGCATTAGAGTTTAGACGTATGTGTCTTTCTCCTATGCATTGCCTTGGTATGATTGGGGGATTTTCTCATACTAACATGATGTGTGTGCGAGCATGAACATGTATGAATGGGTGTAAGACTAAATTTTTTATGTGTGTTTGAATTATCATGCTGTTTATTATACATGTATGCATGATTGGCCTTTTTCAGAAATAGGCCTTAAGCTTTGTTGCACTTTTCCTTTGCCTTTGGACAATGGTGGTTTAGTGTTTTGAGCACTTTTCTTTCCAACAACCTTAATGTAATGACCGTATTCATATTTGCTCTGATACCAATAACTGTGATAACCATGTTCATTTACAAAACTCATACTATTCATGTCCATAATTTGTAATGCTATAATCGGTACCTATCAGAGCACTCAACATCCGAGATTTGCCCGTCGGCCCTGCGATGTTATACACACCGGGATTTGCACGTCTGCCCCGCGTATGCTTGAGCCCTCTCTGATACCAAAACTGTAACATCTAAATTCATTTGTCAAACCAATAACTGTGACATCCATTGTTCTCATTTGTAAATAAGCTTTGATACCATAAATTGTAACGTCACAACGTAGCTACAACTGGTACCTATCAGGGCACTCAACATCCAGGATTTGCCCGTCGGCCCCACGATGTCATACACATCGAGATTTGCATGTTTGCCCAGCGTGTGCTTGAATCCTCTGATACCACCAACTATAACTATCGTCTTCAGTTGCAAATCATGGCATTTCACGATCAGAAATGCATACACATTAAGGTTTATTCATCATACATATATAATCCCATATGTATTTAATGTACACATGTGTTAACTAATGTTAGGACTAGTGGCCATAACTAGTTCCTATTAAATGTATGTACAAGACGCAAGGAGAGAGAGTTGGAATTCAGCCGACGACCTGTGTTCCATGTGTCTGTATGCAAAACTTTATGTACCAAAGAGTCCAAAGTCTATGCTTCAGTATCTGAAAAATAATTGTGATTTGGTGAGTCACGACTCAGTGAATAAAAACAATAATCAAATTCTCATGGCATAATCTATAATCAAATATCATCAAGATACATTGTAAGTATAACAATTGACTATGCAAGTGCAAATGCAATAACTTTGTTTTTGTCGTGACCGAGCAAGGCAAACATTGCTCCCGGGATATTCATGTGATTCATGTAACATATGATTTGG
>CATIWR010249972.1:0-19330 GCA_949677035.1 Omphalea diandra
ATTTTTTATAAAAATAAAAAAAATATATATACACAATTTATATGTCTCTAGTTATAATATATATATATATATATATATATATATATATATATATATATATATATATATATATATATATATATATATATATAAGTAATTAGGAAAGAATATAAAAAACAATACAATTATTACCAATCAAGAAAGAGTCTTTAGATGAATGCATAACCACTTCATTGAATTCGAGGAAAGAGAATTTGTCAGAAGAAATTATTCCATCATCGACATTGATTTTCTTCAAGAATGCATTATATGGTAGCTTGATGCGCTATTAGTGATTGCTTACCTTGTAATTTTTTTCTAGCTTTAACGACTTCAAACGTTGAAATACGGTATATTTCTCCTTGAAGAAGTAAAAGATGAAAGTGATTAACATCAATTTTTTTTTTAACAAAACCTTGCATTATTAATCCTTATTGCATATCGAGTTTTAGCTGTAAAACAATATAATTTCAAAAACAGAGGATGGTGCAAAAGCATTATTAAAATGAAACAAACCTCATTATCGATCATAAGAGAATTAAAGCTAAAAAGTTCATCTAGATTATATGGGTTGTAGGAATCCCAAGCTCTCATGATGTGAACTTTAATTCGAGCATTTTTTACATTGTTATTCAATACAGTGAAAAGTGTGTATGACATGACTTCTACCACAAATGAGAATAGAAATATAATCAATAACAAGTTAAACATAATAACTTATTAAAATAAATTATATTTTAGAACAAAGAGATATGAGAACAGTATAAGTGAGTTATACATGTAAGCTAAATCATTAAATATTTCCTTATAGACAATATTTTTAGTATATTTTTTATATTCTTTTTCTGCAACATGTTTTGTTTCATGTATACATATCAAACACTGTTTTTTTATGTTACTTTAGATTGAACAACAAATAGCTGCCCATGACTAGATACAAGATTATGGAGATGCAATTCAATAAATTTAAGTGTTTGTGCTTAACTTCTATTTATTGTCATGCAATAGCATACTGTGATTGGAAATTGGCGACGTTTGAGCATGGAAGGCTATTTTTTTAGACAATACTAACACAATTTTGGGAATAAACACTTTATTACCATTATGAGTCCCAAAAATGATCCTTGCTCACATGACACATAGCCCTCATCCATCAATCAATAAGTAGGTGTTGTTACAAAGACCAATAGCTAGGTTTAAATCGCATATCAACATTATAGGAGCATATATTTTTAAATTGAGTTCATGTTGTGGGAACCCATTGAAAGAATTTAGAAACTCAATTGGGTAAAGCATCCATAATTCATCAAAATTGGCACATGTTTTATATATGAAATCAAAGCTATAATAAATATGTATTTCTTCATTGGAAAGAGTTAGCATTTTGTCATTAATGGTAGTTATTATTTTATTAGTTGGAGTGACAATAACATGTTCTTTTAAGTAGTCAATATCTTTGTATTTAATAAGCAAGTTTAGATATATTGAATTGATTAGCAAATTTATTAGATCATTTGCCTCATCTTGTAATAAATCATCAGGAATTTTTGTCTAATTAGTTTCATTATCATATCATGTATATGGATTATTTCAGCGATACCATCACCAATAGATATCAACCATTGTGTGAATAGCTGCACAAGATTATAAAATAACCTTCGATTATAACTTTTATGCATCAAAATGATATTTTTTTCTTTAAAATTGGTTCCAATCATACTTTTTTACAAAATATATTTCACAATGTTTATTAAACGAAACAAAAACTAATAACATTAATGATATAAGATTAGAAATAAATAGGGTACACTTATTAATGATTTATCTTTACATATAAATCTTTGTGGATATTGATTAAAAAAAATCAGAGTCCTTGAGATATTTAAACTTTTAAATATCTAAGCTTAATTAAATTCTAGTTTTTGTTGCTTGCATCCTACAAACTATGTACAATATAAAACTTATGTACACTTTCAGAGTCGCTTTATGCACTCTACAGAAATCCACTCAAGAAAGTAGAAGATGGCAAACTACCTCATCAATTATGTCGAAGAAGAAGATGGCAAACTACCTTATCAATTATGCCGAAGAACTCTTCTTGGCCAATCATATTATTTTCGCCTATAAAATTGCCAAACAACATAATAGTTAGATCCCTTCTTTGGCAACATTGACAGGTACGTTGTTGCCTTCAGGACCCACTTCGCTGCTAGTGAACTTGACTAGTATGATGTGCTTAAACTCCCTTCCTCTGCTCTTAAGCAAGCTATAATGCATCGCTTTTGTCATATGGGAAAATTAATCCACCCCGACAACCATTGTTCCAGTGCCACCAAATGAGCCTACAAAATTGCATTCAAAGCTTTTGAAATTCTTAGTGACCCATATTTTATAGCTTCTTTCATTCATGCTAGGGTTTGCCACCATTGCTAGAGACCTAGATTTTGGCTTCTTTCATTGACAAACCACTATGTCCTCCTGAAACTTTCATTTTCAGAATAAGGGTTTCTTCTTCTACCACTTTCAAGTGCGATTCTCATACTGCCCTTTTCAGAATCACACAATCTCTACTTATCAGAAGAGAAGCACTTAAGGCAAGTGTTTCCACCAAGTTCAAAAAAGAAGGAAGTTCTCACCACTGTGTTGCTTCTTCTCAATTTGGACTACTCAGGATGGTCATATGACACCTTTGGTTTTGTAACATTAATTACTTAGTAAATTATAGAATGCAAGATTGGGATTTTAATACTAAAAATATTTTATAGTAGAATGATGTAAATAACCATTGAAATTTATTATTTTAAGGAGATTTTACTAAAATCTTATAACTATTATAGTCATTATTTGGCTTTATCATATTATCTTCCTATGTTTTTGTTACTGATGAAAAGTACTTCCAAAATAACTATTTGGCAATGATTAAAGTTCAAGTAAATTTGGTAAAAAAAATATTATCCCCTACAAATGTCATTTCCCTTGTAGGTTTCAAAGTCTCTTAATTGGCGGATGTTGTTATGTCCATGTTGTTGATGGTACCAATGTTCCTCCTCTAAATATATTTTCATATTTTCAGTTCACTTATGGTTGTATACTGATTTTGCCAATAAGGATTTGGTTGGGTTGTGTTCTTACATTGCATGAGAAATAATGCTTACAACACTAAGCATAGTAGCAATTACATTTTGCTTTTTAATTGGTTATAATTTATCTGGGATTGTTTAGTTATTTGTTTGTTTAAGAGGAAAAAGTAGCATGGGAATCGATTCATGCATTTTGCAAGTTGGGGAGTCAAATGTTCCTTTGTTTATTTGTTAAGAAAATGGGCAAAGTATGTCAATGGATAGGAAATTAAATGCACAACTCATAAATCATGGTGTTCATTTGACATTATATCATGTAAAATTAGGATGTAGATTAAAATCTATTTCATCAATTAAGTTAAAATCTTATTTATGTTGCCAAAATTTTACTATAAATAATTTATTTCATTGCAAACAGTTGTTTAAAAGAAATGACTAAAGAATGTTTGACAATTTTTTATGATAGCAGATTCTTCAACTTGCAATATGATGGACAAAGAAGGAGAAGAAGAGCTAATTTATCTGAAATAAACCCCATCAACATTTTCTCAAGAGAATGTAATGGCAAACAGGGTGTCTAAATCACATTTGTCCATGATAACAAATTTCACTATTTTGTTGTTGGCCTTGGTTACTTCTTATCTATAAGCCTTAATCACTAAATTTCCAATCATGGATCCTTTTGTGATTAAAATTTAATATAAGCTTCTTTAATCCATATGTTTTGTTGTAATCTCAGAGTACATCATAGACGATTTGGAAGATCTATCTCAGAGGTTTCAACAATGAGTGTATGACTTACACAATACTTTTAGTGTAAAAGTCAAATATGAAAGGAATGAGTTAATGTAGGGTTAACAAAGGAGGGAAAGGTTAATAGTAACGAATCATTAAAGGAAGAGGAGGATCAACTAATTAAAGTGTTTAGAATATTGAATAAGTTTTAGTAGGAGATAACAATAAATCTAATAAGTGTTTAAATTAAAACTAAAATTTAAACTAGATAAGAGCAAGAACAAGTTTTTGGAAGTAAAGCTAGAACTTAAAACTTAGTTCTTTTTATTCATATATATTTTCATACAAAAACCAACTTATATAGTTGATACAAATAAGTTTCAATTCACTAACTTCATAATTACACTAACATTGTGCTGTCAACAAAGGCATGGTTAAGAAAATGGCTAAAAGTTAACTGGAGTAGCCCATACTTAGCATGGTTCTATGGTTTGCTTTTTAGCAAAAAAGCTGATAATTAATCTTTCTTCACAAAATCTTCTTAAAGTCTTCTAGAAGAATGTCAAATCTGCTAACACGCCTCGATATTCTTCTTGAAGACCCTAAGCTTTGACCTTAGAAATTTAAACTTAACTCTTGGAGAAGCTTTGGTAAGTTTATCAACAACCTGCTCCTTTGAATAATAATGCTAAGGTTGGATTTCTCCAACCTTTTTAGCTTCCCTTATAGCTTAAAACTTAACCTGGATGTACTTTATTCTACCATGTTAAATCGAATTCCTTGTAATGGTAATGACAGACTTGTTGTGCACCCAAATCACTGTTAGATTAGCTTCACCAAAACCAAGATCAGTCAACACTTTTCTAAGCCAACTGGCTTGATTTATAGCATTTGTAGTTGAGATATACTCAACTTTAGCAGACAATTAAGCCAACACTTCTTGCTTTCTTGAATTCTAAGAGAATGCCCCACTTCCAAATGAAAACACAAAACTATAAGTGCTTTTCAAATCATTAACACTTTTATCCTAATCACTATCAGTATACCCCTGCAATTCATCATTTTGACATTTGTTGAACTAGAGTCCACAATCACTAGTGCCTGTAATGTATCTCAACACCCTTTTAGCAACACCAAGATGAATTTTGCTTAGACTTTGCATGAACCTTAAAAGTAAACTTGCTATAAACATAATATTAGGCCTGGTTGCAACAAGGTAAATCAAACTCCCCACAATGCTTCTATGCACTTAAGCATTTGTCTTCTCACTTTTGTCTTTTATTTTTTTGCAAAGTTTTTTATTTGCAACAAGAGGAATAACAGTTGGTTTAGCTTTATCCAACTGAAATTTCTTAAGAAGTTTCTAAGCATACTTTGTTTGAGAAAGGAAAATGCCTTTAGTTGATTGGCAAATTTCCAAAAAGAATGTCATTTCTCCTAAATTAGAAATATCAAACTCTTACTGCATTTTTACCTTTAAATTTGTAATCTCTAAATAATCTCCTTCTGTCACTAGTAGGTTATCCATATACACAGACACAATTAACTTCACTTCTTCCTCATCCTTCAAAACATACAAAGTGGCTTCATTATCACTTTTGAGAAAGCCTTGTTGCAGTAGATAAGCATCAATTCTATTGTACCAAGCTCTTGGAGCTTGCTTAAGCCCATAGTGAACTTTATTGGGCTTATACACTTTCTCTTCTTCACCTAAGATTATGAAGCTTCAGGTTGCTCCACATAAATATCCTCCTTCAACACACCATTTAAGAGGCTAATTTTATATCAAGGTTATAAATCCTTCAATCTTCTTTTACTGCATGTGCCAGTAAGAGCCTTATAATGTCATGCCTTGCCATTAGTGTAAAGGTATTAGTATAGTCCACTCTAGCTTGTTAAAGATAGCCTTTGACAACCAGTCTAGCCTTAAGTTTGTATACAAAACCATTAAGAGTTAATTTGGTTTTGTAAATCCACTTAACACTTATGGTTTGTATGATTTAGGCTTTTAAACTAGTTTCCAATCATCCTTCTTTTTTATCATGCTAATCTCCTCCTCGATGGCCTTCCAACCTTTATGACTTGATGTTTCATCATAGTTTATTGGTTCAAGTGTGACCATGTTGCATCTATTATAAATTTCTTGCAATATTCTTACCCTTTTCATAATAAGCTTAGTGTCACTATCTGAGCTTTCTTCTTCAAATGCCTTATGTTCTTATTGTAAGACTTTAATTTTAGCTTTGTTTTAAGCCTTTCTTTCCTTCCAATCGCAGGTTACAGCTTCATCAAACTTCACTTTTTTGCTAACAAACACTTTTTTTATTTTAAGGTTGAAGATTCTATAACCCTTTATTATGTTGTTAACTAATGAAGATCCCAACCTGTGACTTCTTGCACAACTTACCCTTGTTCTCATCAAGCATATGTGAGTAGCATACAGTCTCAAATATCCTCAAATTCTCTATTGTTGGTTTGGTTCCATAACATATTTCAAATGGAACCTTACCATTAACTACTCTTATTGGCAATAGGTTCAATAAATAATAACAACATTGACTGCCTCAGCCCAAAAAAGCTTTGGCAAGTTCTTCTCATGCATCAAACACCTAGTTATCTCTATTATTATTCTATTCTTTCTTTTACTCGCTTCATTTTGTTGTGGAGTGTAGAAAACTATGAGTTGGTGTTTCATCCTTTCTTTATCACAAATGGCCCTGCAATCTTTTAAAACATATTCAACTCCATTATTTAATCTCATCATTTTGGTTCCATAAATAGCCTCTACTTAAGCTTTAAACTTCAAAAACTCACTTAGTACCTTTAATTTATACTTCAAGAGACTCACCCAACAGTACCTTGAGTAATCATCAATGTACAATAGAAAATATCTGTTATTATTCAAGAATAGAACACTCATAGGTCCACATACATCAGAGTACACTAGTTGTAATTTCTTAGTAATTCTCTAGTTGCTACTTGAGAATGATAGCTTGTTTTGCTTCTTATATTGGCAAGCTTCACACACTTTTTTTCCTTTCCTAATTAAAAGTGTGAACATCAGATTTTTAGGCCTTAGGATGCAAAGCCTGATAATGAAAAATCATTGAATATATTCCCCAAAATGTAAGAGGAAATGCCAAAGGAAGAGAATCAAAGCCTTAGGAAACATTAGAGAAGCCTAAAACAAAACCTAGGTTCAAAAGCCAAAGCCAAGCTTAACACCAAGCCTAAAATTGCCCACCATGCTTAATGGGTTGTACAACCATTACGTAAGGTTGCACAACCCACAAAGTAGGGCTATATAGCCTTCCCTTAAACCCTAGTCTTGAGAACATTCTAGACCTAATCCCCTCTCAAACCTTAGGGTTGTATAACCTTGATAGATGAATGTATAACCTATTATTGGTTGTACAGCTCGTATGCATACATTAATTCTAGAATATTAACCTCCTTTTCTATGATTGGATATCTATATGGTACAATCAAAACCATTTCTAGCTCTGGTGCACCTTCACCTTCTATAAATACCCTTCATTTTGAAGAAGGAAGAGAGGCTTGAAAACCCTAAGGTTACTATACCAAAATCACCTTTCAAACATCCCTTAAACTTAGAAACCCTATACCCTAACTCATTCCAAGGTAGAACTAGGCATAATCTCTTCAACTTTATGCATTCCCTAAGCATCTTTGAGGAAAATATTAAACTTATGAGCCTCTGAGGGCACAAAATACACAAAGGCTTCCAAGAATCCCCATCACTACTTTCAAAACCCAAGAAATAAGGGTTATATAGCCTTGTTCATAGGTTGTATAACCCAAATTTTAGGTTATATAACCCAGTATGACTAGTAGACAATTTTTTGCAAAGTTTATTTTCTTCCCTTCCTTAAGATTTCTTCCTTTTTTAAAATCTTTTTTTTATGATGTCTTATGACTCTAGTGGTAAAATGTAGTGAGGTTTTATGACTTAGGACCCCTATTCATCTCAAAAATGGAGTCTTGGTTATGCCTTAAATGGTTTTTTATTGTTTATCATACCAAAAGAAAAACTCTTAGGATCTTTCATTTGATTTTAATGAGGTGTTTTGATTCTGTTTTAACTATATTAGAGCCATGATCAAGTAAGGAACTTGAAGTTCCATTGACCTTGAAAACTCACTTTGTGTTAGGAGTTTATATGCTTAAAGTATGTGAATAGTGTTTTAGGCCCTAATCTTCCCTATTATGGTGTTGTATGCTAACCTTACATGGTTAGTGGTACATATGGATGTCATGCTCTTTTAAAGCTACATAAGGTGAGGATTCATCAATCCTAGGATCCCTCTTGTGATGGGTTTTTCCTTAGGCCATTCGATATCCTCTAAGTGCTATGTATTGCATGTTTACTAATTCATATGTTTATGTTTCATGCATTTGTTTTCTATTTATTTATGGATTTTGTGATGTTGGGATGTGTTACCATGGACACTAGATGTATATTTAGGGACCTTAACTTTGGAGGTGGGATAAGATAGTCATTATGAAGTTTATTTGCTTTTCCTTTAGTTTTTATTATTTATTTTGTTATCATTTGATTACTAACTTATTCTCTTTCTTTAGGTGTAGGTGTTATTACTTGAGTTGGGCCATGAACTTGTCCTTGATTCTCAATTTATATGATTATGCATGATGTGTTCGAATGGATGAATGATAATGCATGCTAAAACCCTTTTGTCATGATGTATGACCTCATTCCCAATTAATTATGCATGATGTGAATGAATGGACACATGGATATGCATGATAATCCCACAATTTGGATATGTATCCCCCATCTCCATCTTGTATATATTATTGATTGCTTTCTTACATCTTGCATATCATTCATGCATTACATACTTTATTGTTATGGTTGATGGCTTACTTAGATGAATGTGCCTAGGTGGATAAATAAGAAATTGATTAATAAAGGTAAGGTATAAGAATGAACTATTGATTGCCCAAAGGTCGGATACCTATATCCAGATGACTTGAGGGTGCCTAACCTCTTCCCTAAGTTGTACCTAACTTTCGAACTCGATCTCTAATGGGGTGAAGATGGATTGTGCCTTCTAAATGACTTAGGTACATTCAAAATTTTTATCCTTGCCTAGATTCTTGTCCTGACCAAAATCAGGTGGCGACTCCACATTTCACCTAGGGACGACTCCACATTTCACCTAGGGACGGTACCAATGTATTGTCCTACCTTATTTCCCTTATTGACCATATCTTTGGAAAAGAAGCTTTTATCTTGCATGAAACCTCAAGGATCCCCTGTTGATTCAAATTGCGTGCCATAACTAGGGTTATCACCAATGTATGACCTTATGCCTTTTCGATCCTGTAATGATTGATAAAAGGTAAGAGTCGCCAGTAAAATTCCAATTGTTCAAGTGCAAAATCGCAAAATCTGAGGCGCTCACAATAGGTAAGCCATCAACCAAGTTATTTTGAAGCATTAAATTCAAGTCTGAATAATTGAAGTGTCATAGCCTTTTGTGCCAAAGAATTAAATCATTTACCATAGTTGAGTATGCATGTAAAGTGTTTTATGTTATATATAATGGAAAAAAGCCTATCTTTCATGTCTACAGTCATCATTTCATTCCCATTTGAAAAAAAATTATGTATTTCTTCTTCCTAAAATGTAATTCATAATCTTTTTCAAGTAGTTGGCCTACATTAAGCAATTTTAATTTGATCTCATACACAAATAACACCTCTGAAATTGATTTCTTCCTTATTGGTGTATTGATCACAATAGTTCCTTTGCCTTTAACCTCGACCTAAGCTTTATTTCCAACTTCCACTTTTGGCTTGAAGGACTTGTCAAGGATCTTGAAGCTCTCCTCACCAAATATCATGTGGCCTAAGCAACCACTATCAACAAGCCAAGTGTTCATTTCACTCTTGGCAAATGGGGAGTTACTTTAAACAACCTCTCTGTTGGAACTTTTGAATATTCAGCTACTTATGCTTGCTTGTTCTTGCATACCATAGCTATGTGTCCAAACTAATTACAGGCTTTACATTGAATGTCAAGCCTAAACCAATAGTATTTCTCAGCATGTGTCTTCTTTTATGCAGTGTTTGCAAGGTGGATACTTCCTTTTTTTTTCCACCTTTTTTCACCTTCATTCTTTTTATCTTTCCTCTTATGCTCATTTTCTTGCTTTTTACCTATACTTGACTAACCTCCTTCACCTTGTTTTTCTTGAAATGCTCCTTTAGTTGCCCTCTTCCATGGAAGACATTCATCTCTTCAGTGAGAGTGATGTTGGAGAGGTCTTTGGTGTCTTTTATTTCACTATTCATTATCCTAGTGAAAATAGACTCTGAAATAAAGGAGTGGATTAGAGCAAGAACCTTATACTTCTTAGCACATTGCTTACTATACTGGCGGATTTGTGTTATGCTAGGATTGGCTCTCAATGGTGTTAGTTCTCTACCCGTTTCCACAACATTCCAAAGGTTAAATACCCTTAGGTATACCTTCATTTTCATAACCTAAACATGGTAGTTTTCACCATTGAAACTGGGTGGTGTGGGGGTCGAGAATATTCACAATCAAGGTGTTTAAATCTTTTTGTGGGGGTTAAGGCTCAATTATTTTCTCTCTTTACAATCTTTAATGATCTAATGAAGCTTTTATAACATGTTCAAATTAAAACTAAAATTTAAACAAGAAAATATCAAGAACAAGTTTTTGGGAGTAAAACTAGAACTTAAAACTTAGTTCCCTTTTATTTATATATATATTTTAATACAAAAATCAACTTATATATTTTATGCTAGTATTAGTGCAACTTCATAATTACACTAACGTCGTGTTCTGAATAGAGGCATGGTTAAGAAAATGACTAAAAGTTAAATAAAACAACTCATACTTAGTATGGTTATGGGGTCTACTTTTTACCAAAAAGCTATTAATTAATCTTCCTTCACAAAATCCTTCTAAAATTTTCTAGAAGAATGTCAAATATGTTAACAATAATAACATTGAAGTAGTAAAATAGGGTAATAAGTCAAGAATTTAAAAATCAAGTAATGATGGTAGCATATGGGAACATTGAGGTCTCAATTGACCATATTGATTGCTTCTAGCTAATGGATTGAATTGCTAAGATCTACCTCAGCTAGATCCAAGATTGTTAAGTAAGAAAAGCCAATCAAGGTGATAAACTGGAAAGATTTCCTAATTGGTTAGGAATTGTTCCTTTGAGTTTTGAATTAGATAATTTGAGATGCTTTAAACTAGAAAATGAACCAATGAACTCAAGAATTTGGTTTCAGCTCCTGAAATCACTATGCCCCAAGTCTAGGTAACTTAAATAAGTCAAGTTAAGTAAAGAACTACTTAACTCACCTTGCAACTTATGCTCAAACACATCTCCTCTTTAAAGATTAAGTGCAACAACATGCCTTGTTATATTGTTGCATCCAATCCAACTCTTTTCCATTGATAGCAATCTTCTCCAACATTCCATGATGAGAAGTAGTCAAAATGATTTTTGTTCATGAATCTTTCTTTATTTTTATTAGATAATTAGTTAATTAGTTAAAGGATTAAAACTAATATATAAATAATAATAATAATAATAATTTAATTATTATTTTATAATATATTATTATTTTTGAAGTTATTATCAAAAAAATAAAATAATAAAAATTATGATTATAATTAAATTAGTATAATAAATTTTAATAATAATATAATTTTTTGATATAAAAATAAAAAATCCATAGTTTTATTTTTATTGGCTATATTTTTTTTTATCTTTTCAGTTTTTAAATTCTTTTCTTATTATATAGAAAACTAAATATTAATTATTATAAATATGAAATTTTCTATATTATTATTAAGTTTCTAAATTTTTTATGTGTACAACTTCATATATTATTAGAATTTTCTATTTTATTAATTTAATTAAGAAAATTAAAGACTTAATTATTAGTTTATTTGCCACATGAAAAAATAAAAATATGTTATATTATCACTTGATAAAGATATTATATTGCTAATACAGTTACTGAATAAATGACAAACATGTATTTATAATGGAGTTTGAAATTGAAATTAATTATATATATTAATTTTCATTTTGCCATATGACAAACTAAACTAATAATTAAGTATTTAATTTATATAATAAATAGAAAATATAAAAAAAATTTAAGAATACAAAGAGCTTTTCATATGAAAATAATTAAAAATTTAGCAATATAGAAAGCTTTTCATGTTCATAATAATAAATATTTAGTTTCATACATAATAAAAATTTAAAATTAAAATGTTCCAAAAATGGCCAATAAAATTAAAAAAGTGAAACTATAATTTTTATATTTTTTAAAAAAATTATATTATTATAAAATTTATTATATTAATTTAGTTATACTTTTATTCTATTGTTTTATTCATTTAAAAGAAGATAAATTTTTATAAAATAACAATATATTTTATAATTTTAGTCATTCATCTATTAGCTAATTATTTAATAAAAATAAATTTAAATTTTATTATTATTAGTATATTGTGCAATGTGATAGTCACATCTAGTTAATTCAGATTTCAAATTTAATTTTAAGTGAGTATTTATCATCTATTAAATAATTATATTAATAATATAATATTTTTAATAAATAATAAAATAAAATAATTTTATTTTACCTTGTAACACATAAGTCGATAAAAACAATATAGGAAGTTTATAATTATGAAATAAAATGAAGTTTAAAATTATGTGAAAAGTTTAGAGTTAATACGTCACCATGTTAATTTCTTAAATATATTTTAAGAAAACTTAAAAATCTAATCATTTTAGGGAAAATTTTTTTTAAATTAAAGAAAAAAAATTCTGATTTTTAAATTAAAAATTAGCTTTGTCGAAGTAAACTTTCTAACAAAAGAAAAAACTTTTAACTTTAGTTGGTTGTAGAAAATAAGAATTTTTTTCAAAATAATTATTTCAATGAAATTATAGAATGGCATTTTATGTTAAATAATATAAATTTCCAAAATAAAAAATTTATAATTAATTCTCTTACGCATGAAAAAGTAACTTAGAATATTTTTAAATTCTAATTTACGCTAAGCTGTGTAAATTAATTTTAAACACAAAGTTTTCAATTTTTAAAATTCTTTTGACATCAATAATAACATTCTTTTCTTCTTTTAATGTCTTTATTAAAATTGTTTGTAATTTAATATATCAACACTAACAACAAATGGATCAATTGGCAAATATTATGTTGAAATTTTTTAGTCGAATCGCCCATAACGATTGATCCAAACCATTTATATTCCGATTATATTTATTAAATAAATATTTTTATATATGATGATAGTTATCCAAGCATTGATAACTGCCAAGTAGTTGTCAATGCATGGGTAATCATATTCTAATGTGCAAAAAGAAAGAATATAACAAAATTCTAACACTCTCTATTAATAGAGAACAACACTCTCACATACAAGATTTTTTGCTATGCAAATTAGTATTTGGGTTGTGGTCATTGTGCATCTCCAAATGATTTGCATTAGACTTGGTAATTGATCAAAGAACAATTTATGGTTGCATTAAGAGGTAAGTGATTTCTTTAGTTGTTTCTTTTATTCAATTGTTATGTTTTTACATTGGTATCAGAGCCCCATTAATGTTTCCTTGTTGTTTTTTTTATCAACAATAGATAATGGGATGTATATATATATATTTTTTAATCTTGAAACAGTATTAAGGCACAACTTTGTGACATTTTTTGTCCATGATGCAATTTGATTCATGCCATACAAGTTACATATTCTTAAACTAGGATATTAGGGCTTTCAAACGACATATAAAACGTTAATTTTGGAGTTGTGCATGAAAAATTATGGTTGTGCAAAAATAGGACCCTGAAAACTGTTATACTGAGAATTTTATTCATGGTTAATGTAGCAACTTCGACTCAATTTTTCTTGTATAATTACTGTATTGTATGCCATGGAATTTATACGTACTTGATATGAAGGACCCCAATAAAGCCAATGGATTCAGGATGGTGAATGGTTAAAGTCAAAGTTTGAGATTGGACTTATCAAGCCCAAAATATAGCCCATTTGGATGTAATTTTAGTTATGGATACTTTCTATGGGTCCCTGTTGACAAGCCCAATGAGTTAGTATAAAGTTCAAATTTTTATGTTAGGATAAGACATGAGATAAAATATATTGAATAAAGTTGTCTTATCTTAACTATAAACATGTTCCAACGATATGAGAACTTACTTCTTAAGACAAATCAAGATCAAAATGTACACAAATCAAGATTTGACATTTGACATCAAATATTTTCAAGATTCTATAAGATTTCTTTTCAAGATTCTTCAAGGTTTTCAAGATTTGCAAGAACTCTTCAAGATTGCTTCCTATTGGCTGAATTTTGTGTCCTATTCTTCTTAAGATTATCTTTATTAGTCTTTCACTATTTTATGTCACTTTAGAAGATTTTCTTTAGATATTAACTTATGAAGGCAGAATATCTTTTCAGCCAATCACAATGCATTCTTTTCATCCTTATTTCATTAGGAAACTTTTGTTTAACAAGTTTTTTGGTCGCCAAACTCCTTATGATTGAATTTACACTTAGATTTTAGGGTTTTAATGATATTAGTTAGGTTATTTTGTAAGGTTATATATAGCCCTCCATTCAGCCATGATTAAAAAAGTTAAATGAATTATTCTTTTGGCTATAAGTTTTTGTGAGAGAGATTTCTCTTTTTGAGTTCTTGAAAAGACTTGGTGAGATTGTTGAGTGAGCTTAATAATTTCACAAACTCGTTTAATCTAGGACTTAAATTGCTTAGTTAATTTAGGATTGGGATTAACAAAACTTTCAATCTTTATAATTTAGGTTGCTAGAAACAAGTTTTCTAGTGGTCTAGTTGGAATTTGAAGATAAAATCTTATTGTTTGATTATTGAATAGATTTGGGACTTGTGTTAAACATACAGGTAAGTAATCTAATCCAACCTCATTTGTATCATGTACTTGTAGTATGTAATATGATCTTTCTTTTGGTATAAAGAACACAAAAATTGAAATCTTGTAGAGAAAATTATGTGTGAAATTGGGATATTGAAAGCGTGAAATTATGTATATTTACAGAATTAGGATTTTTAAAGAAGATGTTGAAGTGATTTTTCACTCTCTTCCTTACTGTTGTTTTTTCAAACAAGATTTCCTAGCTATAAAAAATGTAAATTTGATTGCACCATTCAACTTAAAACATATTAAAATAGGGGTAGGAAAATTTTCAGAGGCAAAAAATGCCTCTGTGGTGATGCGTGGGATACACGTGCCAATCTCGGCATGTGAAGTAGACTCTGACATTGACTGTAGAGCAATCAGCACCACACACATCCCTAAGCACACAGGCGATGCATGGGGGTCCGTGAGTCTCCTCCTAATGGCAGTTTTCACCATCGCTACCACCACTAGCTCTAAATTTTTTTCTTAATTTTTTGGTATATTAAAATTAATTTTTCTAGAATAAAAAAATATTTATTTTAATTTCTCCTTTATTGAGACAATGAAAATTTAAAATAAAATTATTTTTATATAATATGACAAAAAATGTTGAGATCTAGTGGGAGAAAATAAATTTTGTACCTATATTTTTTCTAATTTTGTGGTATATTAAATGATTAAAACGTAATTTTTAATTGATTTTTCTTGGAAAATCCATTAAAAATTATATATACATGCTTGAAAATTGAGATTGATTTTTATTAATTTTTTGAACTCAATTGATGAGCTCACTTTGATTTATTAATTATAAATGTGTGATGGAGCTATGGTTATGCATAAATTTGTGTTTCATTCTAGATTGTGTCAGTTTGAGATTTTTCTAATGACTTTTTCTTTTTATTGTTTTTTTTTTCATAATGTATTTAAGGAATTATGTCTAACTTGAAGAGATTTAGAAAGCTCGGATCCTATAGGAATATTAAAAGGAATGGATATATTCCTAATGGTAAAAGTATACAAATTACTCCTATAGCTCTGAGGACATGAGCTGAAAAAGAAACACTAAATGAATTGAAAGAGAATCTCAGCGAATATCGAATGCATCCTACTCACGATATAATTGAACATGTTAAAATTGTCACTAACATGCTTCAAAAGATAACTCACAAAGGTCATGTATTAAATAACGAAGAGAAATTTCAAACTTTGCATATAACATTGCCTAATGATTTCAAAGAAAAGCTTGAAAATTTTGGGTTAAAGGATTTGGATGAAGACTTTTGGACACGAACTAATGACCTTGTGCATATGTCAAATGGAAAGACTAACATCTATGAGACTTTAGTTTACATGTATTTAGATGATATCACTTGGAAGAATTTCAACATGTCTTCATCCCTAGCTTCTAGTCCTAGTCTTATGACGTCTAACTTATCGGTCCTAAATTTCCTTTAGTTTAAAAAGTTAGTTCTAATTATTATGGATCATGAAAAGGTGGAAGAATCTATTCTTAGAAACATTTTATTTTATATATATATATATATTCTTTACACATTGTATTGAACATGTTGGATACCTTTGTATTTTGAAGTTTGAATTTCTTTTTTGTTTAACTTACTTCATAATCTGGGCATTCTAAGATTCATAGGAGTCAAGTGAATTCTCATCTAGAATAATGATAGCACAATTTAAATTAAATTTAAAGGAAATTTAATATTTGAATATTGATGATAATTGGGAACATAGTGAACTTTTGATTCAAATTTAAATGAGAAATTTTCAATAACTTACTTTGAAATTGTGACTAAGTGATGTGTACATAACATAATAAATTGATATTACATTTAAAATGTCTTCATAGCTTATGACTAACTATGGCTTCAAAGAACATCATAGTTGAATTGAGTAAGAGTGAAAAACTCAATGGTGATAACTATAACAATTAGCATTTAAAAATGCACTATGTCCTTAAAGAGCAGGAGATTTTAGAGGCGATCAATAATGTTATGGATGAGCCCAAGGTTGATGAGGGACATGTCAATAATGTGTGGTATATGCACGACATGGTTGCATATACTACTTAGAAGAAAAAGGATTCCATTGCATGAGGGATCCTAATCAGCTCTATGAATGATGATCTTATGTATAAGTATCAAAAGTATCCTACTACTAATGCCATATGGGTCACTCGATGAGAGAAGTTTAGAGAAACTTTTGTCTCCAAACTTAGGCAGCTGACTATCAAATTTGACATTTATAAGAAGGTCCTAATAAGACAATGAAATAACATTTGAAAGAAATGTTGAATATGATAATGGAGCTAAAGTTTTTTGGACATAACCTCACAGATGAGCAGTAAGTTAGGCTGTAATTTGATCTTTGCCTAATAGTTGGGAGCTCATGAAAATGAATGTGACTCATAATGGGAACATCAAGACCTTTGCTGACACTGCATGCCACTTGGAACTTGAGGATGAACGCATTGAGTGTGCAAAACCCAATGCTCAAGCTTATGTGGTTGAGTCCAATTCCAAGCAAGTTTTTAAGCATAAGCGTAAAAGGTTTAACAAAAACTAGAAAAGCAAGGGTAAGATGCATGACACTAGTTTGGAACCAAAGAAAGGGAACAAACAACATAAGTCCAAAAAAGGAAAGCGTGGTAGAAAGAAGGATAAGACTAAATGACATGTTATAATTGTCACAAACTTAGTCATTTTGCTCGTGAGTGCACTTAGCCTAAGGTATTGTCTCATCTTCCTTCCTTAAATAGAAGTTATGTTTCTAAATTTTTTATTTCTAGTACTATTTTGCTCATTAAATCTCATCCAATCTGGATTGTAACTCAAGAGCCACGAGCTATGTAACTAGAGACAAATGAATTTGTGGAATTTCATCGAATTTCAAAAGGAACAAAGTGGATTTATGTAGGAAATAATGTAAGTGCTGAAGTAAAAGGTATTGGCATATGCAAATTGGATTTGCAAGAGGGTTGAATCTTATACATGCAAGATGTCCTTTATGCTTTTAACATTTGACAAAATTCAGTCTCTGTTATTGCTTTATTAATACTATGATATGGTTTATATGTTTATGGTGATTGTGTAAGGATTTCTAATGGCACTACATACTATGGTTGTGGTTATATTATGGATGTGTGGTATTGAACACTAATCATTGTAATAATAATTGTGACATTTTATTTTTTCTTGATTACTGAATCTAGCAATAATGATATGGGTGCTTGTTTATGGCATGCTAGATTAGGACATATTGGCCAAAATAGGATGAATAAACTAGCCCATTATGGTCTATTGGGCTCAAATACAAAATTTATGTTACCCATTTTTGAATTTTGCCTACAAGGAAAAACCACTAGAAAACCATTTGGAAAAGGTATAAAAGTTGATTTTCCTTTACAACTTATACACTTTGATATTTGCGGACTAATGAACATAAAAGCAAGGCATGAAGCCTTATACTTTATTACTTTTATAGATTATTACACTTGATATGGTGATGTTTATTTGATCTCTCATAAATCTAAAACGTTAGATAGCTTTAAAAATATTTAAATGAGGTTGAGAATCAACAAGACAAAAAAGTGAAAGCTTTGAGGATTGATTGAGGTAAAGAATATCTGTCTAACCAATTCATGGAATTGTGTCAAGAAAAGCATATTATAAGGCAACTAATAACCCCTCGAACTCCGTAACAAAATGGAGTTACTAAGCGAAGAAACATAACCTCGCTAGAAATGGTTAGGTCTATGATGGCTCAAGTACAATATTGCAGTGATACTTTATTGACTACAGCCTATGTACTTAACCATGTTCCTTAAAAATCAGTTTCCTTAACACTTTATGAGTTCTAGACAAATTAAAAACCAAATTTGAATAAATTGCATCCATAGAGATCTGCAACATATATTTTTGACTCTTCCCATGAATTTGGTAAATGTTGGCCCTAGTGCACCAAGAAGGGGGGGTTGAATTGGTGGTAAATTTGGACTTTCAATTTTAGAGGAAGCACACAAGAATGAAAGATTAGAGAAAAGGGTAGGAGAAGAATGAACACAAGAGTTTTATCTTGGTTCGGGTATTAACCAACCCTACATCCACTCCTCAATTCACCAATTGGGTATTTCACTCAATCACTAGTGTTTTACAAGCTCACACTCAACTTAGTGTTTAGGCTCACACCAAACCATACAACTTATGTTTTCTAGGCTCACATAAAAACCTATCATAAGTATTTTCAAGGCTCATACTAAAACCTCTCACAAGTGTTTTCAAGGCTCACACTAAAACCTATACAAGTGTTTTCTAAACAAGGGCTAACTCTCAAACCTAACCCAAAAGGTGTTTAAAGCTCACACCTAGCAAGAGTTTTGACACATATCAAAATGGTTATCCTATTGCATTCAAGTCCATTTGGTGGTGTATTTATAGACAATAACCACCAAAGAGAC